>CAWUFW010006610.1:0-105000 GCA_963921515.1 Calotriton arnoldi
TGCGCTTCATTGACTTCTGGCACATGGTTGGTCATGGGCATGTATCTTAGCGTGACTGCTGTATGTGTGGCAGCTGTGCGGATGACATGCCTTTCATGAGACTGGGGCTGACGGATGGGATGGATGGTATGTTGTATGTGCATGGTGTGTCTGTGTGTTTGATGGGTTCAGTGGTGTTCGTGTGCATTTATGTTGTTCCGCTCTGTTGCGTCTAGTGTTGTTTGTCTTACATAGGCGTAGTTGTGGGGTGTGTGGTTGACAGGCAGTAGGGGCTACATGGACAGGACTTCAATGGTGTTTCGGTTGTGTGTGATGGGTTGCACAGTGGCTGCCGTGTGGTACTATATTCAGTGTGGCTTGTGCATGCAGACGTGGCTCCTTGGGTGTTGCTGTGTCTGTGATGGGTCATGTGGGGTGTGAGTCTGTGGTTCATGTCCGTGTGCACATTGTTCACTTGTTCGTGACAGTGGGCGGTGCTGCGTGTTCGTCTGCTACGTAACATGTCCCATGTGTTGGTCATGTTACGGTCCTCATGCCTCCAGTAATCCAGCCCTGTCCAGTTTCCCACCTGCAGGTTGTTCGTGCGTGCACTGTACTGGATCCCACATGGTTCTAAGCGGGGGGTGCTCCATGTTGCAGGTCTGTGGGGGTGGGGGCGGTGTTGTGGGTCGTGGTGATGGCTGGACACCCACTGACACCGATTGTTGTGGACCGTGATGTCTACCTTTCGGCTGTCGGTGTGCACTGCGGTGGCTGACACATGGGTGTGGGGTGTGGGGGATGCTCCTCCTTGCTGTGCTGTGGGACTAGGGGCCTGGTGTGTGTTGTACTTAGAGCTGTCCACCCTCCCACCCACTGCACTTTGTGTTCCTGCCACTTACCTGTTACTTGTCGGTTAGTGCAGCTATGGCGGACACATGGGTGTGGTGGGTGCTCGTTGTGGCGTTTCTGGCATACTTGGGGACCTGTTGGTGGTTACGTGGCTGGCTGAGTGTACACATGCCCCCACGTATCTTACAGTTGTTAGGTTTGGGCTGTGTGTGGTGGTGTCTGTTGCATGTGTGTGTGATGTGTTGTGTATTGTGTGCTGGACATGGGGGTGTTTGTCCCTGGGAGCTGTGGCATGGTGGTAGTGCATGTGAGTACATAGCGGTGTGCTGGTATACATTAGTTTGTACTTACCAGCCTCCACTCCCCTGCTAATCCGGCGAGGATCTCCGGATGTATAATGACTCGCACCTTCTCCTCCCACGCTTTGAAGGTCTTGAAGAGCGCGGGATTCCTCCGCCAGTGATGGCAGCCAGCTCTCTGTTCTTGCTCTCCTTCTTCTTGACCAGGCTCTTGACGTCATTCCACCGTTTGTTGATTTCAACTCTGTTCCTGGGCAGGGTCCCGACTGCATTGACCTGGTCTACGATCCGGTTCCACATTCTCTTTCTGGTGGCTAGTGGTGTGTGCTGGACCAGGTTCCCATAGATTTGTGGGTGCACCTTGATAATCTCGTCGACCATGACCGTCAGCTCAATGGGCGTGAACTTGGGCATTCTTTGTGGTGCCATGGTGTTTGTGGTGCTGGTGCGGTGTGTGTTGTGTAATGTGCAGGGGGTTTGTGTTGCCGGTGTTTGGTGGTGGTGGTGGTGGTGGTGGTTGTGATGTGTGCGTTTCTGTGGTGTGCTGCTGTCCTTGCTGTGTCACTGTGTCCTCTCCTCTCCTCTCTAGTTTGCAATGTTGCAAGGGGTTGTGGTCTGTGGGAGTGCTGCTTTTGTACTTACCTATGTGGGTGTGTCCTCATGGTCTGTTGTTTTCAGGTGTGTTGTGTCTGGTGTTCTGGCCTTTGTATTTTTTGTTTGTCCAGGGGGGTGTTTTTCGGGATGTGTACTGTGCTTGTGTATTTGTGCGTGCCTTGCTGTGTGGACTTGTTGGCCATGTTGTGTGCGATTGTTTTTGTCAGCGGATGGTTTCTGTGCAGGGACGTGGGCACCATGGCTTCTGCCGTGTCAATTCTCATCGGCGTTGTTTGCGCTGGCGGGCGGTATATTTGTGGTTTACCCGCGCTCATGGCGGTGCGATCGTAATTTCACGTGCGGTGTGTCGGCCGTGAGGGCGGGCGGTTTTGTGTTGTCGTGCGTGTTTCCGTCCGTGGCGGGCGGTTTGACTCCGACTCGGACGAGGGCGGGCGGTATCTTGTGTGGGTTTTCCGCCGATGGCGGTTTTCGGTTTGTGTAATCGTAATGGCGTGGTCGGTGTTCAGACGGTGTGTGCGGGCGGATTTTTGCCGCTTTCATGCCTGGCGGATTTTTTTACGCCGGGTATCGTAATGTGCCTCTAAGATCTTAATTGATTATAATGAACAAAATCTTAGATTTTCAATGAAGAAAGGAAGCAGCAGTCCAACTGAAGCACATCTGTTTATTGTGCAGATGTGTTTACGATGTGTTTCAGCTTCATAGAAGCCTTTGTCAAGTTTAGAAATTGTGCCTAACCACCCAAAGAAATACATCAGATCATTAATGGGGTTGGAAAACATACTGACAATGTCCAAACATAAAATATCTGGGTAACAGTAATCATTTCATTATTTATACCCACTAGACTGACAAAAATCAAATACTGTAACAATTTCTATAAATTCCATCAAAATTTTAAGAATTACATCCATCTATCGATGCAGAGATTACAGAGCAATCCATCGGGTACAGTAAATGCAGCTATTCTTATGCTCCATGCTAAAGATGAATGGGAACAACCTCAAATAATATAAAATGAAATTACAAAACAATTTTAAGAAAGTTCAACCCCACCAATTTTAGTGAAAAACACAGGTCAACAGAAAGAATATATGTGCTAAAACCATATATAGCCACACCAAAAAGATCACATTTGTAATGAAGCTCCCATTAGTTCTTATAACTGGATCAATTCCATTAATATCGCACGAGCAGGGAATAATGTGCTTCCATTCGCACAATACTCCAGGTTATTACCGTGTATCCCTAAACCTAGTCATGATGGTACACAATCCTATTCTAATAAATACAAATATCATTAAATGCATTCATCTGCCCATGCTAGTGCCCCTATTCGATCAGTACCATGTCCATAAATGCATCAAACCGGCCAGTGTCCCTGTACACTTGTCTTCCGGGTCAATGTCCCGGTTCAAATAGTACCACACCCGTAAATGTGTTAAAACAGATCAGGCCCCTGTACAAGCCATGCATCCAATTTTAGCAATGGTGTCCCCAATATCTGGTCAAAGGACACAAATAGGTTTAACTTTTCATGGCTGTGATCAATGTCCTTTATGTGATCCGTCAAAACGAAACAAAAGAGAAAAGAAAGGAAAGGGATGGAGTCTAAAATTACACCAGACAAGGGAACAGGAAACATGGATCGGGATTTTTTCTTTTCTTTCTTTTCTTGTCATTTCATTTCTTTTCTCTTTTCTTTTTTTGTTTTTCTTTCCTTGTTTTCAGTCTTGCAATGTCACAAGTTCAAGTGTGGTGTTGCCTCACTGAGACTGCTAGTTTTTCAGTTATGCTGAAGTTTCATTTCTGAAGGCAGTGGAGGTGATGTCACTTATTCTGAAGACAAGTTGAGTCTGGAGGTGGAGCCAGTGAAGTTCCTTTTGTGCTGCAGTGATGTGGTTGAATCTCTGTAGGCCCTAAACGAGAGGAACTGCAGCATTGAACCTGCCTTCCTGGAATACGCACATGAAGTCAGGGAAACCACTGAGCAGAGAGTTGCCTGCATCCAGGTGGCAGAAGTCCTTTGCTCATAAAGTTGACTTAAATTCAGATTTGGATGGGAAGATTTTCACTTAAGTTCGAGACTAAGAGCTGTTACAATGCTGTCTTGGATTTCTTAGTGAGGTGTTCCTCGAAGATGAGGTCAGTGTTGAGGGTGAGGCCAAGAGAGTTCACATTTGCGGTCAGTTAGGGTAGGATGTAGCTACTGTGGTTAATATCTGCTAGCTAGGCCTGTATCAGAAGTTGTTAGGCACTACTGGAAGTAAAAGGTTGGAAGGAATTCTGCTTTAACTGAGTTGACTTGGAGGTAGTTGCTTCACAGTGAGCTAAAGGAGTAGTTTGAGAGAAGTTTTAAGTTGTAGAGTGTCATATGCTGAGGAGATTTTAAGATAGTTGTGTGTTGTTGGTATATTGGCAGATCCTGATCTTGTCATACATAAGTAGTGTGCCACGTAGATATGTACATTTGATCAAGAGAACGTGTGGCCAGTTGGTTATATAAGTCACCTTGGAGATGTAAATTCAAACATTCCAAATGGATAAAACCTCAGGAGAAACATCTGAAGTAGGTGATTTTTCTCACACTAACTTTTTAGATATGTTCCATTACCAGAACTCACTGGATGGGAGAATATGGAGGCATGGTTGTCTAGGATTGGAGGAAGAACTGGAGCAGCATGTCATTCGGCCAAACATTTGCCTCACAGCACAAATTCATAAAATGCATAACAGATTTAGCACAGCTGTCCAGAAGTACATTTTGAAATTTGAGCTCTCAACCACTTTTTAAATTTGCAGAGACAGTTGAAAGCCAAAACTTTAAAAAATATTTCAATGACTGTGGAAATCCTGGTATCACAGATTGCACCTGAGGTATCAATGATAACGATACATATATAGGGCAGGCTTTGTAACCTAGAGGAAATTAAGGTAATATCATCATTGGGCAACTTTACCCTCTCAAACAAGCTTTAATTAATATTGCCTCATTTGGTAAAATTGCTCAATATTTGTTGAAAGAACATATATTATGGTTAGACTTCAAAAGAACCCCATGATAATTGGGAGTTTGAATTATCTGAAATTGAAATATTTGCATTTTATTTTAAGGTTTGAATTTCAATACACTACTATCTTCTTTTGGGAGTTCTTTTTAACTCTGAAATCCGGGATAATCTCTTGAGGCTGACTTTTGTATTGCCCATTTCTTACTATTGTCTCAGGTCAATGTAATTAGATGAGCAACATATTAACTGAAATTGGATGAAACGCTGCCTTTTGAAAATCCTTGTATTTCAAATTCTTTCCTCAATCTCTTGGCATGAAACAAAACAAACGTGACAGTCGAAACAGAACACCCTTACTGTGTTCTCATCATTATAGCCGATGCATCTGTTATATAATTTGTGAGCCCTTATGCCAGGTTTTGAGTTCCACCAACCAAAAGCCATCAGAAGATCAAATAGTTGACTGAGTCTTAAACCAAAAGAGGTGTGGGGTCAGTACCCAGATAATAGATAATCCCAAGGCTGCAAGGGAGATGTTATGTTTACTAGCAAGAATATATGGAATAAAAGACACTGGACTACAAGCGCTCTTCATAGAAGAATGGTAGTTAGACAGGGGTGTGTGCCATAGGACCAGATCATATGTTACCCAGTGTCAACCCTTGCAGAGTCCCAATTTTTGTTCAATTCAAAGACCAGCCACTAAGCATAAAAGTACAAAGGTAAATAAGGGCTAAAGGTGAAGAAGCACCAAATCAAATAAAGCATTGATCTAATACCTTACAGGCATCTTCAGATTGACTTTTACGTATGTATTAATTACAGTCACTTACATAGTGAGCACCTAGTCACATGGGAAGGGAAGTGTTTCTCATATAACAGAATGCGGCAAATTCGAATAACTACAAAGCAGAGAGTGGGCACAGAAAAGCTCAAGTAATCTGATTAGTTTTGAGGTCAGGTGTACTGTGTAACAACTGAGCAGCTTTAGTGTAGTGCCTTTGCTGAATCTTGATTACTAACATCAGAGTGACCCTGCAATGTTGGGAGTTCTAGTTTCTCTCTAATTGAGACTTTATTTCTTCTTATGAACAGGAGCCTGTTTATACCACACTTACCTACTGAACTTGAATTCCCTGCCATTCGTGTCATCTCATAAAGGCCCCACAGCATCCACCCATTCTGCTTCCAAACAGGTGAGGAGCCCTGCAGTACTAATTTCGTTGTAGCATTAAAGCGAGGAAAACACAACCTAGCATTATACCACAGAGCCTGACACCAGCTGAACACCGGATTTTTATTAAATGTTTTCTTATTCAGTATACATTTTCCACAAAATGCCATCTGCCATTTGATGTCCCAGAGGAAACCTAACATGGGAGTGGTTCTCCTGAATGGATTGTTCATTTCAATCAGTGAACAAACCAAGTATGTCTACACTGAAAAACACAAATCCACGTTGCTCTCCTTATTTATGCCAGGAACTGAGATAATTAATCTACTTGGGCAAAACAAAGACACAGAGGGGTATATTTACAGAGGGATTGCGCCACCGGAACGTCACGTTTTACAACATTCTGGTGGTACAACGTTCCGGGGGCGCAATGCCCTGCACCATATTTACAAAATGGGGTTAAGCCACTGTGCGTGGCTTAACGCTGCTTTGTAAATACGGTGCCCTTTGACGCAGTTTTCTGCATGAAATGGGTGTTGCTGTGGACGTTCCACTGCAATACTTATGCTTTTTGACGCTGCCCCAGATTTACAAGGATCTGTAAATCTGAGGCATCGCCAAAAACTAACGCCATGCAAAAGCAGGTGTTAGATTGGCACAGCAAGGAGAAATACTTTTGTTTCTCCTCGTTTTTGCTTTTTCTATGTGGGCTGCATTCTGCCACACACACAGAAAAAGCAAAACGCCTTTAATGATTGTTTATGTGCAGGACGGTGTCCCTTCCTGCACATAAACAATCATTAAATAATGTTGATTTGCTACTTCTATGTGTGCTGCCAAATGCAGCACACATGTGGAGGACGGGACACCTTCCTGCACATAAACAATTATTCCATGCAATGCAAGCACCCTTGCACTATGGTGTAAGAGTTTCAGTGTTGGCGCTAGGCAGCTATTTTTAGCACTAGTGCAAGGGAAAACACAGGGGTGCGCCGTATTGTTGTAAAAACGGCGCATCACTGTGTTTTTTAAATGATGCAGTGCGGCGCTGCCAAATTTACCGCAGCGCCACGCTGCGCCATTTCCTTGTAGATCTGTCCCAGAGTTTGGAGGCCATTTTGTCAGATATGATCTGCACTATGAAGGATCTTTTCAATTCTTTCAAGAAGATTATTAAACAGGATTTTCTAAAACCCGTTGATCGTCTGTGGTATCACAGATATGTTTGAATATATTGGGTAACCTTGAGGCCAATTCCCTAGACACATTTATCAGCTGATTGAGACTTGCATCAGACTCTGCTGCTGTACTATACTTAATTCTTCTAGTCCTGTCCTATCTTTCTATGTGCAGAGTTTTTCACCACGACTGCGGAGTCTCCGAGGTTGTAAAGTTACTGTTAACTCGTAGTTTGTGAATCCCAACAAAATAGTAAACTTACACAACAGTGTAAGTTTACCTTTATGAATTAGGCCCTGCAACTGTATCTGAAGGCCTACACCACCTGTCACAGCAAGTCTACTTACACCTACAATCCAAGTCTCCAGCCCCATAGATCTAGAACACAGTCTGCTGGACATTTGCTTAAGTTTACTATTTTTTTAAACTATGAGTTGACTGCGGAGTCTCCGCAGTCGGGCAGAGGACTCTGCACAAAAAAGATAAGCCTGTCCTGTCTTTTTATGTGCAGAGTTCTCCGTCCCGACTGTGGTGTCCCCGCAGTTGTAAACTTACTAGTAATTCGTAGTTTGTGGATCCCCAAAAAATAGTAAACTTACACAACAGTGAAAGTTTACCTTTATTAATCAGGTCCTGCATTGTATTTGAATGCCTACACCAACTGTCATAGCTAGCCTACTTAAATAAAATAAATAAATCTGGTATTTGTAAAGCATGAACTACTCACCCCTAAGGGTCTCAAGGCTCTGCGGGCCGTCGGGGAGATTAAGTGAGCTACTGCCCAGAGTCACATGGTGCTGAGCTAAGCTGAGCTGCCGTCGGGGATCGAACCGTGAGCCCTGCGCTCTGGAGTCAGCCGCCCGGGCCGCTGCCCCACACCTCTACATACACCTACAATTCAAGTCTCCACTCTCATAGGTCGATCTAGAACACAGCCTGCTCCATACTATATAGCCTCAAGTTTATTCCTTCTAATAGAGACAATCCCTTGATCAGATCCATGCTCACGAGCTGGCAATATGCACACAAAAAACTCAGACTTGAACCCTAAATACATCTCTCTGCAGCTATGTGGATCACATGCAGGGATTTGAATATTTGGCAGAACAATACATTGGGGAATCAGGGCTGACAAGGGTATCTCCACCATTAAATAATTGTTCATTAATGGTTTTCTAAAAATCCTTCTCCACACTCACAAACTAATTTGGTCTTGATAAACGCCATTTCCGGCAATACTGTCAACTATCACAGTGGCTAAAGAGCCGACTAAGGCTATTCCCTGTGGAGTTAATGGTGTCTCCTGTACTCAACTATCTCTGTGGGATGAAGCCGAAGGGTTGATCTCTGACATTTATGGGGCTATCATGGATTATTCTCTGAGTCTACCGAAACTTGCTCTCACCTTTATTGGCAATGTGCACTAGAGTACGAAGACATCAAAGAAGAACTGCCTTGCGTTCTCAAGGACCATGGTCACTGCATCAGAGACGCTAGGACTAAATTCACAAATGTTCGACCAGTACACATCTTTTACAGGACACCACTTAGGCTGCCAAGTCTGGTCTCTTACATCACTCAAACTACCAGAGTGGCTATTGAGGATGTGATTTCATTCACATCCTCTGTATGTCTATGACTTTATCTTTATTGGACCAGCATAGAGAGCACTATATCCTCCTATAACTATTTCCCTCCTGTTGGAAATGGGGTAGCGTGGTGCGGAGCGGGAAGGCTAAACCAGGAGGAATTGTGTAAAGCATCTGCGCAGCACACACAGAGCGACACACCAGGCACACTACAAACGGAGGAGACCACACCAGTTTAGGTGAAAAACAGCATATGTATTATGCAGAACTCAGCACAAATAATCACAGAGGTGTACACGGCGCCAACTGGCACCAGGTAGTCATATACAAGGGGACTATTTACAGGGCAGGGCCAATCGGGCCGCTGCCAACATCCTCAACACAGGTTGCAAAGGATCAATGAAAGTTCCTAGGTATTGCTAATGGTAATCAGTCCGTACCTGTTGGGAGAAGGAAATTAACTTAGCGTCTTCCCATGAGACGCAAACCGAGTGGGCCAAACATGTGATCAATTGGCATAAGATGCAACATCATTAGGCGTAACCCTCTTTGATCAGGTATCAGTACCTTTTGCAGAAAACCAGCCAGGTAACCTAGGGGTAAAACATTCAGCATATGAACTTTAGCCTAGGAGCATTGGAGGGACGCCCTTTGGCCTCCACATGAGCAGAAGGCAACCTCTTTTAGGCCTAACATATACATGAGGAGTAATATGGGGCCTCTCATTAGGCCTAAACATACGCGTTCGGCGTCATCTAAGCATACATCAGATGAGCATGGAGGCATAGCATTAACTTAGAGGCGTCATCGCATTTGCATGAATCAAAGTGGGCCTGACACGTAACCAAGGCATCATCACTATGAAAACATTAGGCGTGACACCAGCATGGCAACCCTGAGGGGAAAACATCAGGTAACATTTGGGCATAAGACATTATCAGGAAGGCCGTCAGCAGGCCTTTCCCTTTGTAGTGCCCTCCTTGCTATGCAAACCAATGTACCCCACGTTACGGCAGTGCAGAAATGGGGCCCACTAATTACTGGCCCAGCTGGAGCCCCACGCTGAACGTTGGAGTCCCTCTCCTGGGACTCAAATCCACTCGTGCCCAGAAAGAGTACTGGCACCGGGGGCGGGCACCGGCAATGTGCCCCGACACACCCCCCAACAGAGTACTGGCACCGCGGTGCCCAAGGTGAGCCCTGGTCCGGTGGAGCCCCCCCTATTGGGACTCTAAGCCTTGCTCCTGCCCCCAAAATGGTGCAGCTGCCCGCTGCCACGTGGGGCAGCTGTGGAGACTGTCACACCGGGCCCTTCTGGTGCCCCTCCCGGCACCCACGAAGTTCCCCCAGAGCCCCCACTCACCGGAACTCCTATGGGGGCCTCCGCTCCTCGGCGGCAATCACCAGGGCCTGTCCTGCCGGTCTAGGCGGTGCGCGAGGCTCTCCTCTGCACCACGGGAGCCCCGCCAATGACAGCGCCTCTGCCGGCTTCACCCGGGCCCCCTCCTGGGACCCGGGACTTCGACAGTGAGCCCGTGAGGCTCCAGACTCCTTCCGCTCCTCTTGCGGGACACGGACCGGCGGGGTGGGCTCCCGCTCCGGTTCTTCTACCCCGGGACTCTCTTCACCCGGCACCCCCTCGTGGGGCCCGGGACTTACTCCGGAGCCCGCGAAGCTCCTCGACGGCTTCTGGTGTGGGCCAGCACGGGGTAGGCTCCCGCCTGGCTTCGCTCCCCACACGGGGCTCCCTCGTCACTACGGGAGCCCCGCCACACCAACGCTGGCTTCCGTCGTGCGGCCCCGCCCACCTCCAGGCGGCTTCCAGGTCTCCCGCGTCGCGTCGGCGGCGCCTCCTCTCCCCGGGCCGCGGCGGTGATCCTGGGCGGATTTGGGAAGTGCGGGGTGGCCTCCCGGCTCCAGTAGACTAACACCCGCTCCTCTGAGCGGCACACACGCGGGGTAGGCACCCGTTCCTTCCAGCAGACAGCGGGGTGGGCTCCCGCTGCCTTTTACCATAAGTAGTCTCCTCCGGCAAGACGCGGGGTGGGCACCCGCTTAGTTACAGGAGGCGAAAAAGGCACAATAATGCGGGATGGGCACCCGTGGAGGCTGGCCATGCGGGGTAGGCACCCGCTCCTCGTTCCGCAGTGCAGGGGAGGATCCCACACACACACCAGGGTCCCCTCGGGGCACGTGACAGCCTCAGAGCTGCAGGGGCCAGCTCCTCACCTCCTTGAAGTGCAGTCTGATGAGTTGGGGCGCAGCTATAGCGCTTCAGTAGCACAGCGCATCATGTATCAGCTCCTTTTCTCTCCTGGGCAGTCCACATACTCGCAGGGTGCTAGACAGCAAGTAGCTGGCAATAAGGGATAGCGCTCCCCAGGTGCTGGATTCCGGGCGGTAGGAGAGCAGGCCAGCAATACTGGGTCAGATCAACGGGCAGTGGGTACTCATCGGAACAGGACCGCAGCTCCTAGAAGCAGTCATCCCCCATAACGTGGTATTCCTCCTGTCATGGCAGTCCTACACTCCAGTAAGGGGCTCTCCCTGGCCCTGTGGACGGTGGAGGGGTGCAGATGGGCACAGGGGCCAGCACACAGGCCCAATGTGGCGGTACCTCCTGGCAGAGTGTCCCCTCTCAATCAGTCCACGCTCCGCACTGTCCCTGTCTCCCACATGGCAGCCCAGCCCCCTCTATATCCCCCTCACCCCACCTCCCAGAAAAGGCTGGAAGCTTCCAGAAGGTTCCCTGGGAAGCCGGTCTCAACTGGTTTAGGGAGGAGTAGAGCACCCTGGGTGCCAGGCTTCCCTCCAAAAGCAGGGGGTGCTGGGAAACAAACTACTAGACTGCCAACCCACCTCAGTCAGGGCGGCACATGTGCAGACAGGAATGGCGTCCATTTTAAAAGTAACATTTCTTTACAACAGCACAAATAAATCTGCACACGCCATTGCGCAGTGGGGGTCATTTCACACATGGTAAAGAGGCTAGGGGAAAAGCGAAAATTTTAGGACTCTTAGGGCCAAGTCCAACACCTCCTCTCTGCAACCGGCATTATTACACAACACCTCAGATATCATCAGCATCAATCATCACCAGAGAAGATGGATTGTCACTGTCTAGCAATTATCCAAATAAGTATATTGAAGCTTTTGGAAGTCAGCAGTAACACTGACTCAGGGAATGGTTGGCTAAATATTTCTGCATACCCAAACCTTTTTAGACGATCCTGGGTAGGAATTTACCCTTTCATCTTAAATGCCATTCTGGGAGATATGCCTTTGTTCAAGTCTCAAGGAGTAGGAATACAGAGTTACATGGCGCGTTCCTCTGGCAGTGGCACAGTTCAGGGTAAAAGACTTCACCCCATCTCATCTATGTATCTGAGACTTCATACGTGTAAAGATTACTTGTTTTAATTTGAACTTCTTTGTTTATTGGATGCAGCTGTTTTGTTAGCCATAGTCACAATACTAGCTCTTTTGTAGCATGCGTGCAACATTGCTTAGTTGTACATTTGTAGAACCATAGTTACTGACTCACCACCTTACTTATATACACGTTACCTCACCTTATACCCGTCCCTTCTCTATCTTATCTGTTGAAAAAACTAACCCAGCTATGGTAATATAGAAAATAGCTTTTTGCTGTTAGATGGACATGAGATCAAGTGGAGGTCAGCACTCCATAATATGTGAGAACTATTTTATTTCTCTTATCTGTTACTCTGTGGTGGTCAAATACTATTTCTATTATCAATGTACATTTATGAAACATTTACTTTGATAGGTATGAGAATGGTTAATGAATAATTATTAAAAGAAAAAATTAATGGATAGAGACCAGGAGAGCCAGAAAAAACATTATGGAGAGATTTGTTATGGTATCCACAGAAAGTGCAAGTTTCCAGATGGCACTACTCGCTTCACTGTTGCAGGATAAGTACTCCCGGGGCAATAACCTAAGTGCAAATATATTGAGTGATGCTTTTGCATGTTTTGCATGAGCACAAGTAATGACTAGGAGAAGCACGGGTATTGTGGTGTTTTCCATACAAATAGTAATAACAAGGCCAGGTTTTTGTAGAAGAGTCACTTAGATTTAGAATATGCTGAGGTTATCTACAAATGGAAAAGAAGGCGATAGAAGTCCAACCTGAATGAGAAGCATTGTGTTGATTGTCAGGTTCGGAAGCTGCTTCCATTCTGGAATTTCTCGACCTGAGGTGGGTCCTATGGTGAGCTACTCAGGTCATTCGCAGCTAGGGATATCCCTCCTGGCAAATGATGTCATCGCTCTGAATCACGGATCTGCCAGAACACATAAAGATGCATGTTAGTGATGTCAACATATAGATGCAGGTGCAAATGGCAATCAATTAGTATTACACTCAGGAAACTTTGAATTTTCCCCAATTCCTACACCTCAACCACTGATGAGTAATAAGAGACCCTTTGGGCAGCCTGCCGCCATACCGCATATGTGATTGGGAAGAAGCACTTGCAATGGTTTAGGAACCGTACACTTTTAAGGCCCACTAAATATAAATGCTCTCAAATGGATGCGTTATGTGCACACCAATGTCAAAAGGAACCCCAGGGTTAATACAGAGGAGTTCCTCGAAGTAGCAGTATGTTTGTGGAGTCCCAACATGCCTTAAAGGGTAAATATAGCATTGGCACATGTCAATTAGTGGGGCACCTCTATAATCAAATCTGATATATCTAATGTGGTCAGGATAAAAAATCAGGACGCTTTTCTTTCTCATTGAAAAGGCAATTTATTCAAAATGGAATATATGAATGGTGTCCTGACCATGGGCTTAAATGCAATGGAGCAACGTTGGCAGCTCCGACAACAGCCTCAGTTCAGTGGACTAAAAAAGGCACATTTAGTTCCATCTCTATTAGGCCACGATTTGAAATAATCCTAATTTTATTCCTTTTGGCAAACAAAATGAAGGTGTCATATGTGCAAGGCTTTAGGTTTACAGCAGGTTGACATGACCTATAATGCTTAGCTACTTGTTACTGCCTTTGGGTTTATTCTATCCTTTAGTAATGGCAATGTTTCCATTCCATTTCATGCTTGTGTGCTATGCCATATACCCTTCAACTCCCGCTCAACTTACTTCCCTGCCTTGTATCATTGAGTCAGATTTTGAGAATTATTCTGACAACCTGTCAGGTTCGGAACTCTTTCTTCTGACTTTAATGTGTAGAGATGTTTCCCAACCTTGTTGAAGGGTTCTGGTCTGTCCGAGGTAGGGGCGACCCTTTCCAGTAGTTAGGGTGCTGCTGACAATGCGACGACAGGGCAGACAGTGCCTTCCCGAAGGAGTCCATTAGAGGAAAAACCCAAAGGGAAAAATACTCTGGGTGAGATGAAGACTCCAATAAACCAGGCAACAGGACAAGGCAAGGACAATACCCAGCAAGGAGACGTCAGACCAGGGAATAGAAGAGGAGTCCTGCAGAAGGAGAAAAACCACAGGAGAAGGAATAGCAACAGGAGTGAAGATACACCAACAGGACCGAAGAGTGTTGCAACGCAAGGAAAATGAGAGATTCAGACCCTCATATACCCAAAAGACAGGAAGTGATGCAGCAGGAATTGATAAACCACCATCTTGGATTGGGAAGGAAAGGTGAAAAGGATAAAGAAAACCGCCATCAAGAATGGTGCATGAAAACCTTTCCCCAATGCATTCTGGGAACCAGACAGAGGAATATGGGAAGAAGGTACAAGGAAAAAATGGCCCCTAGACAAGAGAATGGCAGCAGGCAACCTCATTGTATTTGCCCCTCCATGCATAAGGTAAGCAGAGGGGGGCCCAGGTAGAGCATTTTGGGAGAATCTGCAGTTCCAAAACTGGAACCGCTGTGCTTTAGACATGAAATGGCCCCAGAAACGGGCCACCACCTAGATTCGTGGCGTGCCCCAAAAGTGGAGAGAGGTGCCATGGGATGCACCCTGGATCCCAGGAAAGATACAGCGGGCTGCCGCACTGAACTGCAGCACGCCCGAGATAAGAAAGCAGGCGCCAAGGGCAGAACCATGGCCCGCAGCGGTGAAGAGGGTAGCGTCACGGGCCGAACCATGGCCTGCGGTGTAACACAACCAGTTATTCAATCCTCAAGGTCGCAAAAGGTTTGCAACACCCCTAAAGTCATTGTAACACCCTTAAAATGTGTAGTTGCAACATTGCTGATCTAGGGGGAGTTAAAGGCTGGAACAACCTTTTGGAAGACAAAGTCCTTGTTGGGTTACAAATGATCTGGGGCATTGAGCCTGTGTATAAACAGGGCTACTCGATTGTATTCAGACTGGCATTAAAATCAGGGGTGGTTCCTCTTTTAGGGCACTGGAACATTGCCCTCCTATATTTGTGCCCCCTGGCCTCTATTTGTGCCCCCCCCCCAACCCCTAGAAGTAAATTTTTATATTCAATTATTTTTTTTCTGGCAGGGGCGTTGGTGGTCAGCTTTTTTTCAGCTGCCCTGCGCCAGTTGTTTGTTTAAGTTCCTGAGGAAGGTGGGAGGGGCTTAAAAAATAATTGACAGTAGACGCAGAGAGTGAGAGGTTCCAATCAGCTTAGGTTGACGGGGCTCTCAGGACCTATCACTGCATGACTTTATTATGAAGCCATGCAGTGCCTGGCCCTTTCTTCCATTGCCGTGCTCAAGCCTTTTGCCTCCACCAGCAGTAACAGCGTTGGAGAGTGGAGACTAGTGAGGCAGGCTATACAGCACAGCAGTATTAGCACAAGACAATGAGGAAGTGAGGCTGTGCAGTGCCATCAGAGTGACAAGACGTGAGTGGAGGTATTTATAGAGGCCCCTCCACCTTCCAAAATTGTAATATGGTTCCACCATTCCCCCTAAAATCATTCCTCTATTTGTTGCAGCCTGCAGGTCAATTGTGACACATAACTCTCTGCTGAAGTCTCAAGTCTGCATGACGTGTACTCCACCTGTGACATACAGTGGTGTAGCTAGACCTTGTGCCGCCCATGGCGGTCACTGCATTTGCTGCCCGCATGAAAGAGCTGGCGTAACAAAACTTGAGTGGGCCCCTGCAAGGTACGTAGAGGGGCCCCCTCCAGACTCAATCAGGAGCTCTCCGGCCAGAGTACTGGTCTCAGGGGGGCCATTGGAGCTTGGGCCCTCCCCTGCACCGCGGGGGTTGCGGGGGCCTGTGTTACGCCCCTTGCTGTGGGGGGTGCTGGTGGTCTCTGCGTTGCCGCCCATGTGGTGGCTGCATGTAAGAGAGGGGGGAGGCCACCGCCCACAAAACTCGTGCCTCCCGGGCCGGTCTGGCTTCGAGCTACACAGAGGCCTGGTGCTCCGTTCGGCAGGTCTGGCAGGGGACGCCAGCCACATGAGGCCGGGGGCATGTCAGAGCAGTGCTTCATACGAGCAGAAAGGTTAGATTATTACCTAGACGTTCGTTTTTCAAAGAAAAAGAACATGTCACAACAAGGCGCTAAAACATCGAGAGTGAGCAATTCTAATTTTAAATCATTCAGTGCTGTCACCTGCAGTCTCCGGCAAGAGGCTGTCTGTAAAAATGAAAAGCGGTTGGTATTATCAGATGTAGGCACGCTGCTCTATTCTTAAAGGCGGCAAGGGTCAGAAGGCAGATTATTCATTGAAAAGACGAGCGAGCGAGCACCTACCTTGCTGCAATGCATTTATTTGGAGTTATATGTTTGCATCTGGCATGGAAGGGTCACTCCACACTTTAGTAAAATCATCTCCTAAAAGAAAGTTAAGTGGGCAAGGAGTACATAATGCCAAATATACTGTTTCTAATATGAGTTGATCATTTACTATGGGGAGGAAGGTTGTGACTTTCACTCAGTTTAATAATGTTCTTTGCCGCTGCTCCTAGTCAGGGTTTTTCCCAAGCCAATGGGAATGAGCTTCACATCTCAATCTCCGCGACTGAAAATATTCCTGGATCTTAAATTCTTTGGGTATTTTGACACTTATGAACTACACCAAACTCGAGGCTTTACCAGTTCTAAAGGGATAAATGCCTTTTAAGAAATGTTTCTATGCACATTTGTTGTGGTTAATCATGTCACCAGAATTCTCCCCCTGAGTCATGTTATGGGAGAATGAAGCACAGTTACTGTTTACATAGCATCTATAAACGAATGTATCTATCTCAGATGTGCACCTGGACTACAGTCAGTATAAGTTAGTCCTCCATCCAATAAAAATTGTGTTTTTGTTCGTATTTTTGCTATTAATAAATGTAATTAACCTCGGCCCTGTCAGGGTCTTTTGTGGTATAACTCAAATTAAACTTTCACAACAAACTGATGAAGTAAGTTATTTTATGCCTGCGACCATGTTGCACTACTTTCCAGGTATTTGTATTCCGCATTGCTTATTATTTACAGTGATGCCCCACATTTGCATTTGATGCCATAATTGTGTACATCCTCATGGGATGTTATGTTAAGGGGTGTGTATTGTGCTGTACTTCCATTAGTTTGGCCAGGCTGCGCTATCAGGTTTGGGTACCTTAATGTCCAGGTCTTGAGGAGTCTGTCACAGACCACATCTTATTTCTGTTTGAGTAGAATCATTAGTAGTGCTGATGCAGTAATAATTTCTACTTGTTTGTGTTTGTAGGTAAAAATACCTATTCATAATGTCATGCAGCAGTAAACTGACTTTTACTACTCTACTTCTATTCAAGAATAAGGTTGTAGTGAGTAGAAGAAAAGTAGCACACCCCATACTTTGTGTGCTATGTAGTGGAATCAAAGCATTGCTCTCGTCTTATGCCACATTTTGACTTAGGCAATGTCTCCAATTTTGGGGCAATTGTGCTGGAAAAGGCAGTGTTTTGCAACAATTATTTCAAAACTGTGTTGTGGTAGGCGAGCCCACAAGCAATCTTTTCGTGGGTGAGGCCTGGTTGTCAGAGCATGAAATTATTGCAATATGTAATCAGTGCCTTCCAGAACCTATGTGTCAAGGATATTTATAAGGAGCTTGGACGTAGAAATGTGCTATTTGGCCCTGTTTTCAAGATGATGTGGTGGTAGAATTTCTTCAAATTTCCCTACAAAAAGTCAGGCTCAATCGCTTGCTCAATGCATTTAGGTGCAGGTATTTATGCCTCACCACTTTCCAAGTTCACCAGCCGCCACTGAATAAAACAGAATAGAAGGCAAAAAGGGAAGACTTTAAAGTTATATACACGCATGGATTAATAAAAGTGCTCATTTGTAGTTTTGGAAAGTAAGAGCTCAGATTTCCAAATTATTGTTTTGATGTCGAACCAAGAACTGAACTATATTAATCTATCATATTTATAGGAGAGTAGTGTCGACCAATAAATACAAGTTATTCTTGAGAAGTTTCAAAAGATGTTCAGCCAAGTTAATGTACCAAACCTTACAATCAACAGGAAAGCTTGCTCATCCTGGACAATGTTGATGCTTGTAGTGAGTATAAATGCCAACTCCCATAGAGATTTCAGAATCAGACTCAATCCTGGGCGATTCTAACCCACCATTTAATACCTAAGAGGGGTTTTTTAAGGTTTCTAAAATATAGAGCACCTTTGTATTTCATATAGCCAAAGACCTACGAATGGCCGCTCATGTAATTTACAGGTGAAAAGTACATTTAGCAGAAACGTATGTGCTGCAAAGGTTGGCCACATTCTTGCCATTGCCACTGCCCCCGGGAATGTGAAGTCCTGGATAAAGCCATGAGCAGAGGCGCAACTAGAGCCAAATTTCGCGGGGGGCTAAGAAAAAATTTCGGGGGGGCTAATTCTTCCAGGAATAGGCAGAGTGGGGATGTAGGGGCTCTAAGAAGGGGTGAAAAAAAACAAAGCCTCATTAACAAGCAAATGGTCTTTTAAAGACCTGTGAAGTACTCGGGTGCGGCTGTGTGTGTGCCTGGGAAGCTGTCTCAGCCCGGGCTGCCACACACGACGGGGGGGCTGAAGCCCTTTGAGCCTGGCCATGAGTGACCACAATCTAGTGTACATTTTTTATTAGAACAGTCCAAACACTCTGTGGGTGGGCCCAGTCTTCTCTTGTGTGGCAAAATGTAGCTAGGCATCAATACAATGTGAGTAAATTGAGACTGTGAGATAAACAGTGTATCCAGAACGTATGAAAACTATTATCTGAACATTTGAACATTTATTTATTTGGAAGAACTGTTACTGTGTAGATGAGATTACTTGTTTCTCTGACAGTCTGATAGAAGTTGGGTACATTTTACAAGACCTGGTGCTTGCAGTAGGCATCCCACACAAAGGAAAGGGGGAGTGAGATTGTGAATGCCATCGAATGAAGGAATAGTTATTATTAGAAGGGGTTAGTCCAAGTTGTGATTAAGGAAGAGCACACATACCTTGCCTGATAACTGAATAGAAACCCCTTACTTATAGGAAAGGGATCTTAGAATGAAGTTAGGTAAGATTCCCTAAAAACCCTCTTAGTTGAGACAAACATGACTGGCGTTTGGCACTTAATATCTAAGAGCATTAGAAGATCTCATGAGGCCTTTGAGTGTCATACCTTTCCTTAATCCTAACATTCCATTCTTCTAGGCTGTATACTGAGGCAATACTAACAGCAGGGTAAGGACTGCCCTGCGATTAGTAAAAAAAAAGAAAACTAGAGATAGCTGTAGCATGAAGAGTCCCTGCTACATCTTTAGCAATATGGAAGTCTGTAAATGCCTAAGAAAACAGACAAAGGGGAGACCCCATGGTTAGACTTCGTTCCTATGAACTTCTACTCTTACGTCACCAGTCTCTGTTTTTAACCCCATACCTGTCTATTCATCCATATCTTGACCATGAGTTAAGACAGGTATTATGCTAATGTGCAGAAAGCTGATAGCAGGAGGTCAAAGAAATGCTAACTAATTTCCTATCTTGATAGTAATGAAAAATTATATGAAAACTCTTTTGTAGCCAACTTCTGCAGGTACTGGCTGGCAACGGGGCCATGGTGCTGTAGGCTATCCCTTAGAATCACCAAATATCGCCACATCAAGGACGGCTGCCACTATTTGGCATTTTCCAGCTGAGAGGGTGCCTTCCACAATGTGGTAAGTTTAATTTTGAAGGAAACTCTGTGCGCATGACATACCACTAGACCTTATTAACACAATATTCTACCTGCATTCTGATAACACTGCAAGTGTAGGGAGTTAGACATGCATGTACATTGGTCCCTCCCATATTTAACATTTTAATGATTTACCTACAGCATTATCACTGGTAAATATGAATATTCAAAGGCTGAATGGAAATTACTCTTGTTCATTATATGTTACTGACATGGTCTGGATTGCCAGCACAGAGAATGCTCTCAGTAGGCCAGCGGTGGCTTTTGAGCTACAGTCTCTCAGTAAAATAATGAAAATGAATGGTGGCAAATGTAAAGTGTTGCCAGGTGGGAAACAATGTAGCACGGGGGGGTCTATCTAAATGACTGAAAGCAGGAAGTAGAAACTAAATTTGACTATCGCAGGCTTTGATTTATAAGGTGGGGGGACTAAACTGCTCACATCCTCAAGAGTCAATTGCATTTCATCAATTCTGTCTGAAATATTAACTATGTATAACTTTAAAGTGGAATAGTCCAGTATCAGTTCCCCTTAAAAGCGTACCGGTTTAACGTAGAGACAAATATTCTTTCAGCTGCTGCACTGCGGTGGCTGACACATTTGATTAAACCAGATGCCACTCGAAATAAATGTTGTAGAATACGCAGTCTTCCTGACTTTAAACCAGAGTTATCACAGAGAAGGGCACTTGGCGTAAAGTGTACTTGTTCCATCGAGGCTCTACAACCAGTAGTCCTCTGGGTTCACCCTTACTCTCATTCTGAAGCAAAGTTTTCCCGGTAGGTTGGAGGGACCTTTTGTCCTACACTAAGGCATTATAATAGCCTTCTTTACTCCACGTTGGGCCACCCCGGTTAAACTTGGTACAACTGATACGTAGTCTGAGTCTAATAATGTTGATAAATCCTCTTGGAAAAAAGATTACTAAAAACCTCTGAGAAACATCAGAAAAAGAACAATATAGAGCACTGTCTCCCTCTCCCCTTGATGTTTACAGAGCACATCTGCCGAAGGTTGGGAAATGGATACTTCCAAAGCCCTGCAACTCAGAACTCCTTGTTTAAACTTTCTGCTGGAAGCCATCCTCGTGAAGGCCCTTACATGGAAATGCCAAGGGGATTTGCCCATTTGCTGCAAATGCCCTTTATATGATTTGGAGGATGAAATACATTTTTGTTCTACAATCCCTGTTAGAAGCTGATTTATCAGTTCTAATTCTGTCCAGAGTTAGGCACATGTCACAAGTTCTCCTTTTGTGGATAGATTCTTCCTCAATTTGGGTCCAATTTAGCAAAGCGAATTTCCTTTTCGAGACTGTGGAAAGTGAGGGCCGGATCAGCTACAAGAAGCTAACAATAATCTGGATGTGGTGAATTTTTAGGAAGAGTTGACAGATGCCCCTGTAAATTCCTATTGTAACAGCTCTTGTACTGACTCTTGTTCTATTTCTCTACATACATTTTACTATGTAATGAGACTGCATGTCATTACTGGTATAGGTAATTCAATAGAAGATATATTTTTTTAGTTTTTAGTTTGTGTATACTGATGTTTTAACGTCTTTATATGTAAGGATGTCATAGATACTCTTTAATCGAAATGAAATTTAAAATAGGATCATAAATTTATGAGCACAAAATCACAGTCGGGGAATAAGAAATGCCTCACACCAGCCAGTGAAAATGGAAGATAGAGATTCATTGCAAATAGACAATAATTCTGTGCCTGTTAAATATGATGGGAGGTTGTTGAGGCGGAAATACATTTTTCTTTTTTACGGAGTTTTATATAGCGCGAACTTGACCCGAATCGGGTATCAGAGCGCTTTACATAGCACTAGTTGCGTTACAGGAGGACACATTCATTAGGTCTCGCCTACGCAGCGCGCATGCGCTGCTTAGGAGGAGACCTTTAGAAATCGATTCCGTTTTTCAGGCAAAAACGTGCATGCATTGCATTGCTTTGAATGGCAACGCGTGCACGTTTGGCAATTCCCTTGCGGGAGCGAGCTTTGAAACCATCTGTTTGTAATTAACAGATGGTTCCAGCTCGCTCCCGCAAGGGAAACAGGCGCAGGCCCCCTCCTCTCTCCCCTCCCCCTGCTGCCTCCTCCTCTAACTTGTTTTTTTTTACTTTCAGCGCGAGGCGCGCGCGCTTGTTTCAACTCTCCCTCCACGCCTTGGTTTTTCCTCCTATTCATGGTTTCGACTTGTGCATCTCACCCTGTCCCGCTTGGATCTATTCCCATCGCTCCATCACTGTTGAAATCTTGGCTACCATGTTTCCACTCCACTACCCGTGCTCTCTTGGGCACTCTTTCCCTTTGCATGCCATTCCGTCCAGCTGACCCAACTTATCCCTAAGTCCCTACTTCTATAGTGCTACGGAAAGGCGATAACCTGCAAGTCTGGTTTGCAAGCTCATTGCACAGTTAACTTGTCAATCTCTCAACTGTTTGCGCCAGTAGCTTGGATCACAGACAATGCACGTCTGCAGTATATACACAACACAACACACCATCAGCTACTGCCAGCTGTGTCATCACAACCTTTGCTTGTGCTGACACTCAGAGGAGGTATTGTGTCTAGAAGAGAAAATGTCTTATCTCGTGATGGGTGACCTCTTGTCCAGTGACTGTGCAAGAAATTTCGGAGCACCAAGTAAAATTACATTTTACCATTTTAGCTCTCCCCCTCCACTAGAAACAGTGCCATTTTTGGTCCTTTTGTAGCAATCTGGCACGCCCTGGTTGTCTCTATCTACAATCGCTGTTGTGTTGTTGGCTCTGGCGCATATCTGCTTGCGTCTTCTTGCCTGTTAAATGCATCAGGTGTAAGTGATCGGAGGGTGTAACCAGGTCACAGAGAAATGCAATTTCAGCACGTTTGCACTTTACATGGTATCATCCATACTAAAATCAATTTTGTTTTATAGGGACTTGTCAACCCCAAATGCAAAAGCTCACCAGAGACAAACGCAATCTCCTGAGGCCTGACATGTCGAGTGAAGCAGCAATGGGGTTGAACGGAGGCCATAATTTATTGTGCTTCCTGCCACGAATGTCTGCCAAGAAACCCTTGTTTGGAAATTCACGACTCTTTTAATAAAATGGCTTCATGGACTCAAGCAAACCTGCTGAATAGAATAATTTCGCTTGTGATCGGTTTGCCATAATTTTCTACATGCTCTAATGGACTGAAGACATGTTAATGGACTAGTGATATATACGCACTGTAATGAAAGAAGATGACCACATACCAGGCACATATTGAGCACTACACTACAATTACACTACAAAAAATGCAACATAAATGCGCTCCATATTACACCACTCAATGCCACATAATTACATAACACATAATTACATTATACTAAATACAACACACACCACACATAATACCACTCAGTGCCACATAATTACATATCACATAATTACACTCTGCTTAATACAGCATCAATACAATCCACATAATATCACTCAGTGCCACATATTAACACACCACATAATTACACTCTAATTAATACAATATAAATACACTCCACACAACAACACTCAAAACCACATAATTAGACCACATATTTACACTCTACTAAATGCAACATACACCCCACATAATACCACTCAATAACACATAATTACATGCCACATAATTACATTATACTAAATACAACACACACCCCACATAAAACCACTCAGTGCCACATAATTAAATATCACATAATTACACTCTACTCAATACAGCATTAATACAATCCACATAATATCACTCAGTGCCACGTATTAACACGCCACATAATTACACTCTACTCAATACAATATAAATACACTCCACACAACAACACTCAAAACCACATAATTAGACCACATATTTACACTCTACTAAATGCAACATACACCCCACATAATACCACTCAATAACACATAATTACATGCCACATAATTACATAACACATAATTACATTATACTAAATACAACACACACCCCACATAAAACCACTCAGTGCCACATAATTAAATAACACATAATTAGACTCTGCTCAATACAGCATTAATACAATCCACATATTATCACTCACATAACAATATAAATACACTCAACATAACACCACTCAAAACCACATAATTACATTACATAATTACACGTTGCTATATGCAACATACACTCCACATAATACCACTCACTGCCACATAATTACATAACACATAAATTCACTATACTCAATGCAACAAAATACACTCCATATAATACCACTCAGTGCCACAAAATTACACTCCACATAATTACACTGTACTCAATGCAACACAAAATACCACTCCCATATAATTACATAACACATAATAACACTATACTAAATGCAACATACATCCCACATAATACCACTCACTGCCACATAATTACATAACACATATTTACACTCCAATAAATGCTACATAAATGCGCTCCACATTATACCACTCAATGCCACATAATTACATAACACATAATTACACCACAAAAATGCAACATAAATGCACTCCAAATTATACCACTCAATGCCACATAATTACATAACACATAATTACATTATACTAAATACAACACACACCACACATAATACCACTCAATACCACATAATTACATAACACATATTTACACTATACTAAATCCAACACACACCCCACATAAAACCACTCAGTGCCACATAATTAAATATCACATAATTACACTCTACTCAATACAGCATTAATACAATCCACATATTATCACTCACTGCCACCTATTAACATGCCACATAATTACACTCTACTCAATACAATATAAATACACTCCACACAACACTCAAAACCACATAATTACACCACATAATTAAACTCAACTAAATGCAACATACACCCCACAAATTACCACTCAATACCACATAATTACATGCCACATAATTACACTATACTCAATACAACATAAATACAAACCACATAATATCAATCACAATCACACATCACATAATTACACTTTACTCAATCCAATATAAATACACTCCACATTACAACACTCAAAACTACATAATTACACCACATAATTACAGTCTACTAAATACAACATACACTCCACATAATACCACTTACTAACACATAATTACATGCAACATAATTACTACACTCTAGTCAAAGCAACATAAATACACTACACATAAAACAAATCAGTGCCACATAATTACACTACACATAATTACACTCTCCTCAATACAACACAAAAACACTGCACATAATACAACTCAGTGCCACATAATTATATGCTACATAATTATACTGCAAAATACACTCCAAATAATACCACTCACTGCCACATAATTACATGCCACATAATTACACTCTACTAAATGCAACATACACCCCACATAATACCACTCAATGACACATATTTACATGCCACATAATAACACTAAACTCAATACTAAAATAATACAATCCACATAATATCACTCAGTACCACGTAATAACACACCACAGATTTATAACTACACTCAATGCAATATAAATACACTATACATAACAACACTCAGTACCACATAATTACACACCACATAATTACACTATACTGAATGCAACATCAATACACTCCGCATAACACCACTAAGTACCACATATAACACTTTGAATTAAAACTTTTCAACATAAAACACATCAGCCACAATACTATACAACATAGCAAAAACTTCAAAATAAACACTTAAGGTCCCAAAAGCGAGACCTATTCGCTATGCCAATGCTTGTTTTTGTTAGGCACGGGGAGATTAAGTGATTTGCCCAGAATCACAAGATGTTCAGCGTCATTGCCGAGACTCGAACACAGTTCCCCAGATTCGAGGTCGACTTGCCCGAGCCGTTAGGCCAACTCCTCTCCCCACATTGAAAGGGCCTGTGGTACCCTTTGGAAATGTTGAGCCTAACGTCGTCAATATACGTTTGCTTAAACTTTGTACCAAATACAAATATGTCTGCCTATGCCCGCACATACCCAGCCATATAGCGCAGGTGGCCTCTTCAGCTTTGTCTGTGGGGGGCTAAATGTACCTGTTGAGGCACCCTCGCGCTCATACAAAGGGCGCCCGGATTCCAGAAGCACGCTGGTCCGGCTGACGGATGCGACACATTTCACCTCAGAGCATGGCCTCGTGCTGAGGAGAAAAATGAAAACAGATTCTGATCCTGTCCGCTTCTAAAAACAACCGAGCCGTTCGGCTGTTCATCTTTATATGCGCATACGGACGCCCGGAGGTTTCCAGCAGCTTTTATAAAACCCAAAATGTTTATAACTAATAGTATTGGAGATTAAGCGCTATATAAATGCAATTACATTAAACAGCGTGGCAAAAATATGTCCGTTAAAGGGCCGGCGCTGAAAGCAAGACTTTACACGCTTCGCTCTTTCTATGTTCAATAGTACTGTAAGTAATTAAAAATATCGCAGAATACATTACAAATACTGACCTCATCGGACTGTCAAAAGTGATTTTCACCGGGGCATGACAAGCTGTGTATTTCTTCTCTTCGGAAAGGGTGCTTGCATGGAGGCTGTGCAGAGAAGCATAACAATAGCGCTGTTTGCTAAAAACGAGAAGTGTGAGAGGACAGAGGAGCTGAGCCAGTGAATTTGACGTCTGCTTCAAGCGTGACGCGTGGGCGTGGACTCTAAAATGAAACTGGCACAGCAGCCCTGTTGCGAAATTGTGACATGCACAAGTGGCCGGATATGCGGAAGTCATCGCCTGTGAAGAGAAATGCTCTGCAGCATGCCTCTCTAAAAACAATATCTTTCGCGCGCACATTATACCCTCAACAACAGCTCGTATTATTTCAGCGGCGTTGCCAGGGAGCCGTGGGCTCATGTGTAACTCCACCGGCTACACCGTTGATAACCACGCGTAAGGTTGTGTTAATAACTGCCAAACCGGAGGCTAACCCTAGGTTGTCACTGTATACAGTGATTGTATTTGTAAGTTGTTAGTGTGCAACTCTCCTTATGTAACTACTTGGTTCTATTGTAAAGCGCTCTGATACCTTTGGGTAAAGTCCGCGCTTTATAAAACTGCATTAAATAAATAAATAAATAAATAAAGCAGGCAAAAGATTCCTGCCCGAGATGGTCACATGTGAGTAGCGAATGCAGCTTGATAAGCGTTTAACCTCCCAAACACCGCCATTATTGGCAGAGCCAGCTTTAGCACTGTTGGCACCCAGTGCGACAAACATTTTTGGCGCCCCCAAACCCCTGGACCGCCTCCTCAGATTCTCTCACTAACATCGGGCAAAAGTGCACCTCATCTCTGTTATGTTATATTAAAAAAAATTGTAGAGCGCGCGTACACCGGTCGGTTTCTTGGCGCTAAATATAGGAGTAGCCTGAGTCCTGGTGAGTTATTCATATGTCTGAATGAACAGCCATGTCTTAAGAAGTCTCCTGAAACTCAGAAGGTCTGTACAGGATCTGATGTCAAGGGGTCGGGCGTTCCAGAAGCGAGGGGCCAGCACCGCGAATCTGCTGCCGTCTAGTCGCTTTGATTTATAAGACGGTGTGACCAGGAGGTTCATGTGGGCTGAGCACAAATTGCGGGTGGGTTGGTGTCTCTGAATAAGATTGGAGACAAATTTCGGGCAGGTGCCATGCAAAGATTTAAAAATGAGGCACCCGATTTTGAAGGCACAGCGTTGTGATATGGGGAGCCAATGTAGCTTCCTCATAAGAGGGGAAGCATGTTGCCATCTGGGCTAATGGAAAATCAGTCTTGCGGCCCGATTCTGCACAAGTTGCAGTCTTTTGACTAGGTATAGCGGCAGACCGAAGTAAAGTGAGTTAGCGTAGTCTATGTGGGAAATAACCAAGGCTAGAACAGCCTGCACCAGTGCTTCCCTAGTGAGGAGTCTGCTGATTTTCCTTATCTTCCGCAACTGGAAGAAACAGGTAGAAACTACTGTTCCAATGTGGGACTTCATGGACAGGTAGCAGTTAATTGTAACCCAGAGGCTCTTAGCTGAGGAGGATGGGATTGGGGGAGAACCCAGCTCAGCTGGCCAGAAGTGTGAGCTCCAAGGGTTTCGAGCACCACCTATCAGGATCAGCTCGGTTTTATCAGGATTTAACTTTAGATGGTTGCTGTCCATGCAGTTGTGGATGTGCAGCATGGTGGCTTGGAATTCAAACGTGGAATCGGGTGTGTTGCAGGTGATCTGCATAATTGAATGTGCTCACATTTCTTTCTCTTAACCCGTTTACCGCGCCAAACATTCCGCCGCGGTGCGGGCGTTCTAAAGGGTGGGCGGGGCTGCGTCGGCCAACGGTCGTGCGCAGCACCAGGGAGGTAGTGCTCGCGTCGGCCGTTGGCCGACGCGAGCAGGGAACGGGTTAAGGACAGAATCGGAGGGAGTAGATACAGATTGAACAGGTGCAGGGATAATGAAGATCCCTATGGCGCTCCGCAAGTTGACTTCATATTAGGCGCAGTAAAGTGGGAGAGGCGAACAGACTGGTAACAGTCCTCCAAGAAGGATGTAATCCAGCTGAGAGCTGAGCCCTGAAGTCCTGCGGCCCTGGCACGGTCCACTAAAATTGCAGAGTAACTAGGAAGGGATAGATTTTATTGTGACTCTATCAGGATTGGACAGCTCATTGACAATTGCAAATATTTCTTTTGATTTATTGGTGGAGTTCAGGATCTTTGAAGAGAAATAAGTGGCCTTAGTAGATTGGATGCATTTTTTATATTCCTTAAGTTGAGCTAAATAAATGTCTTTTTCATCAGGAGAGTAGTTCCGTCTCCACTTCCTTTCAGTTTGGCGTAGGGCTAGTTTTGAGTCTTTAAATCTTCTGAGAATCATCTCTGGGCCTCATGACGCCTGGCTGTTTTTATTATCCTGATGGGGGCATGTTCGTTACTAGCTGCTGTTAACCAAGATGTGATGTTTTCCTCGCTTAGGTTAACGGATGGCTAATTAGTGGGAACAGTGTTCGCCAGTGAACTACAGAAGGCATTAATGTCAATGCTGTTCCATTTCCTTGCCATGAGCCCTCCTTTAACTGGGGATTTTACTGTAGTTATATTATTACTCACAAACGTTATTAGGAAGTGATCAGACCAAGTGCAGGGGGACACTGTCAATGCGGACACTGTAAGGTTAGATGTCCAAATTTGATCTAGTGTGTGTCCTTTGATGTGTGTGGGGGATGTCACATGTTGAGTACAGTTCAACCCACTAAGTAGATCGGTCAATTCTGCAGAATGTAGTCCACCCATCACATCATTGGCCCAATAGTTAAAGTCACTGATCAGCAAAGTTTTAGCATGGTTGATTATTAAATGGGCCACCTGCTCACCTAATGTTTGGGGGAAAAGGGGCATGTTCTGAAGGGGCCTATATAGCAGTACACAAATTAAGGGTACCAGAGCCGAGTCCAGTTTAATAACTAGATTGTTCACCAAGGTGATGTCTAGCATAGTAAGTGTGGTGAATTTCAGTTCCTGGTGTATTATGGCAGCTACCCCTCCACCAATTCTCCCAGCTGGTTGGTTCGCCTGGAGGATGTAGTAGTTGTTAGGGAGGGCGGCCAGATTATCGGGGGCAGACTCCTGTGAGAGCCAGGTTTCGGTTAATAAAAGAATGTCTGGTATAGTTGAGTCCAGTTTTTTTTAAATATATCTAGTTTTTATCTTACCAGGGAGCAAGTCTTTAGATATGTGATTGTGAGTTCCAATGTCCCATGATTATCCTGTCTCTGGGTGTTTCCTGTGACAGAGGGAGATTGATCAAGTGCAGGGAAGGAGACCCTAGTTTCCATAATCCCTGACCTGACTAGTCTGGAGCCAATGGAGGGATTGAGAGGGTAGTTTTTGGAGTGCAGAAACTTTAGCTCAGATGAGGTGTAGTTTAAAAATTGGGCATGGTGACTGGCCCCTGGCCCCGGATGGCCGCGGACATGCGCAGACGGGCTTGCTTTTGACGCGCCGCCAGTGCGCAAGCTGCGCGCGTCCGCTGTGCCGTGCTGCGACCAGCAATAAATGGCCGGCTGCAGCCTTAGCTTCTCATCCCACCCTCTGTGATTGGACGCCCCTGATGGGCGTTCACCAGGAAGTGAAATCAGCACTTGGGCGGCGTAGCGGGAACAAGCCTTCGTTACTGAGTGAGAGGTAAGGTTTAAAGCTTTAAAATACAGTTTCAAATTCAATTCAGCAACAACATAAAAACATGAGTTAAAGTAGCTCGCAAAGGGCAGCGTCAGAGTCCTATGATGCCCGCTCCTGCGCTGCGACCAGCATTAAATGGCCGGCTGCAGCCTTAGCTCCTCCTCACATTCTCTGTGATTGGACGTCCCTAATGGGCGTTCACCAGGAAGTGAAATCTGCACTTGGGCGGCATAGCGGGAACAAGCTTTCATTACAGAGTGAGAGGTAAGCTTTAAAGCTTTAGAAAACAGATTCAAATTCATTCAGCAACAATATAAAAACATGAGTTAAAATAGCCCGCACAGGGCAGCGGCAGAGTCCTATAACTCTCCAATAAGAAGTTATTGCTGAACACAGCACCCACTCCCTGATGTCAGCGCACCCTCCACAGGTCAGCCACCACCCATTGCAGCCGCACTGGTCGCAGTGCCCTAAAGCCAGCCCTGATTATGGGTTCAGTTTGATTCGCATAAATGTACATGGGCCACATCACTGCATGGGTTGCCTGATCCAGCCCTGAATTTATCCCTGGCCATATTCAAGCCACAATTCCTGTGAGTGTCCACAAACAAACAAGCAGGGTTCACTTGCTCCCCTTTCTCATCGCAGCATCCAACAGACGTCAGGCAGTGGTGTAACGCAAAATGATGGGACCGCCATGCAGAATCTGATGAGGACCTCATAGCTCAAAGATATTCATTGACCTTGGGATGAAAGGGGCCCCCTTGAAGAGTTGGGGGCCCCCTGGAAAGTTGGCGGCCCCCCTGCGCTGCATGGGCAGCAGGTGCCTGCATTACACCCCTAACGTCGGGGCAAATTTATTAACAAGTCACGCAATGCAGTGCAGCTAATGTGGCTGCGCTGCATTGCGTGAAACGGAGAGCAGGACAGTGCCATATCTACTCAGATATGGTGTTGTTGCTCTCTCAGTTAGCTCAGGTGCACTTTATGCTGCCTTGTGTCACGCACACACCCTTGCAGTATTATTCAAATGTGTGTGTGTGATGTCTAGCTTAGATTTTGCAATGGAAAGGTACCCTTCAAGGGCAAAATACAATGCTTAGACATAGTTTCAAACTTGTTTAACTTTGTATGTGTCCTGCACATTACAGAGCACATGCAAAAAATGTTTCGCCAAAATAAACTTTTCTCAAACATTACAAATGTCTACAGGAGGTGTAAGTTTTTTTCACAAAGTCCTGCAGAGATTTTTTGGTAGATAGGACTTTGCGTAAACATTCATGGCTGGTTACATGGGAATGTATCATCATGTATCAGCCATAGGACGCCCCTTTGACGCAAAGTAGCACAAAGTGCTACTATGTGTTACTTTAGAGCTACTTTTCAGCGCAAGCTAAGAGCTGGAAAGTAACCCCAATTCAAGGCTTTGTGCTGGTTTGCGTCACTTTTTGTGACGTTGTGCCGACTCAAAGCCATGAGAAATCTGGCCCATGGTGTGTCTTTTCTGGGCCCGAACAACAAGCAACTTATAAAACAATGCTACAGCACATGTGCATGGAAAGAGTCACGGTTGGGTGGTCCAATCAGCAGCCTGGTACAGGAAATGACTCTGACTCCCTGCAAGAGCCAAAACCGAAGTACTACAGACTGAGAAGGCTGCTGTCTGTCTCTGCAGCGATGAAATAGGGATATACATATTGAGGCAGTTTTCTTTCAGGCTTGACAGTGGGGGTTGTGTTGGTTAGATGCAAATGTTATAAAAACCAGTGTGAATGCGTATATTTCACTGTTGTTTATATACAAGGGAAATGTAGATTCTGGCAAGTCTGTGGTATTTTAAATACTGGGCCAGTATGGTGACTCGAACAACAATTGGGCTTTACATAAGAATTAAAATAGAATTGTAGAATGAGAATGATGCTTAATTTGTAGGCACGGCTGGACAGGCATTTTACTCCATCTATTTTCCTGATGGGCTGGAGCTATTTGGACAGGGCTGGCTTTAGGGCGGTGTGACCGGTGCAGCCGCACCTGGCGCTGACTTTGGAGGGGGTAATGTGTTTAAACATAACTATTGGTTTAAAAGCATGTGAATTTCCTTGTGCATCCAGCAGTTTTCATGCAACAATAAAAATGTCAAGATAACTGGTGAATAATGTTCCAACCGGTGAGAGCTCGGATTCGTCTAGTGGCAGTTTTGACTCATCATAAAGTAGCGCAGAGGGTTAATGTGCTTGCTGCAAAGAATTTGCACCGTGAAGATCACAGAACTAAGTGTGAGTGAACCATGAGAAGCACTATAAAAAATGAATGTATATCAGAGAGAGGCTATGGAGAGATGAGGTGCACTGTTGGAGAGTAGTAGTAAGGCAATTCATGAAGAAGGAAGCCATGGGGTGCCAAAAAAGACTGTTGCACCGGGTGCCACCAGCGCTAAAGCTGACCCTGCTACAGAGGTCGGTTTTGAAAGCCTAGGGCTGCTCCTGGTGCCTCCCTCAGTTTTCCAACTCTCCGAGATTTATTGTAACAGGCACGGTAGACCACAGGACAGAGAGACAAAGAGAGACAGAGCTATCAGAGAGGGAGCAGAGAAGGAGGGAGAGGGAATGGATGGGTGGGAAGAGAGAGAGAGCGAGGAGAGGAAGGGAGAGGGGCTGGTTTAGCATTCCTACCAGGGCTGTTTTTGGTTCCCCCAGTCCACCTCTGTGAAGGGAAATATGGATTCTACTATGGCAGTGGTACCTTACATATCTCGAAAATTTAGCCTCTGGTATTGCAGGGTTGTCTGGCATACACTTTCAGTGTAAAAACCTCTGTGGCAGTGCTTGCTTTCCAGACTGGGCAGGTTGGATGCTGCCATTGTGCTTCTACCAATAACCTCTGATGGGTCCAGCCTGAACCTGTATTATGAGCAACCTGCAACAGTTCTGGTACCATGAGCACCTGCCTTCTGCAACAACTAGCAGTAGAGGCCTTGTCAGCATTATTGAATACAGGTGATAGGAAGGCAATTTAAATAGAGCACTGCTGATCCAGCGGTATACCAACAACACATACTCCACTACCATATACTCACCTGGGCCCATAAAATACACAAATTGAGTAAACCGCTGGAGTTTGTCATAGTTTTATATTTTTCAGGATTAGTTATTTAACTTTCCTAACTAACCTTTCACTGATCAAAAGTTCTTTCCTCTGGTCGACGGACCATTAGTTGAACTAGTTGATGGTGAATAATTAACTTAACCCTTAACTATTCTTTTATTTTGAAGTAAATAATCACAGACTCAGGAAGTTTTAAAATCTTTATCTAAATTAAATGCATGTGAACCATCTCAAAATTACAGTGTAGTCACCCTCATTCTTAGGAGAGAAAATTCAATTGATTAAACATCAAGCATATACTTCGGACTCATGAAATAACAAATGCTCAGAAAGTGAGAGGACAGAGAGAAAAGAACATCTACAAAATACATGAAAATATATTTACCAAGAATGGTGTGAAAGACCAACCCCCTGGCCAAAAGGGCTGGTAAGGGTCCCCCAGGATAGGTCAGGAGACAAAGACTTCAGGACAGGATAGTTGACCTCTCTAGAATACCGAAGATTGCGCCGCACCCCTCTCTGACACTCTCTTCCTCCTCAAGATTCTTCTGCGATCTTCTGATCTAACCCAATTAATTAGGATAGTAAGCTTTGCTTCAGATTCTGCATTCCGTTCTTCATCAGCATCTCACAGCATCTCTCCCAGCAACAGCATCCCCGACTCTGCTGCATCTTCTTCTTCCGCGCTCTGCTAACTAACTAACTAAAGCTACCTTAATTATACCTTCGTTTTCTCATGTTCCACCCACTAAAGTTACAATATCGTAAAAATACGAAATCTAATTGGTCAGGCAAGGGGGGATGATCCATCGCACCATGCTTATATGTCACTTTATTCTGTTAAACCATTGTTCGCAAACCCATCCCCTTAATTTTTATTCAAAACTTTATTCCCATCCACCACATGTATCTTATTTGAAACATTAATAACACTATGAAGAATAAAACATCTCATTGCTGAACTTTTCACCATCCGTTCCCAGGGTATGGCTCTCCAATTTGGCTTCCGTACAAGTGTTTTGTCATTGACCTTCATGGCTTCATTCAGCGAGCATGCGCACGCATTGCGTCATCTCATCCAGTCCGGTCATACAAGAGAGGCCCAAATGCGCACTAATAATAAAGTCAAAAGACAAATATTACTTTCACAAAATAAATGGTCTCACTGTATACCACCCCCCTCTACTCTATTTCCCTTTTCTTATTAATACTTTCCCCGCATTAGCATTAGTAAAATAGCCTGTTTTAGTTTCAGCTAAGCAGATGCCATGCACGCGAGTCTTCAAGACTCCATTTTAGTATCTTCTGCTCATGCGCTAGAATTTCCCTCCAAGCATTGTCTCGTCATACTGCGTAGATGCAGTTAACGCATGCGCACAACAGTTTTTTTCCGTTTAAAGCGGTATTAGTCCGTCTTCATTGTTATCCGCATTAATACACACATAAGCAAGCTTCGCTAACCCGCGTGTTCATGTGGTGCGTATTAATCATTCACAAAACATGGTTAGTAACTTTGTTAATGAGTTAAACGAGAGGATTGCTTTCGAGCAAGTCTCTTTCTTACGAGACCTTGCTCCATCAATCCCCTCTCTGATGGCATTATGAGCCATCACAAAATTACCCATCCCTTCCCAGATGCCAACTTTATCACATCTCAGTTTTCTCTTTTGTCTTTCATCAGTTCGTCAGTTACTTCTTTTCCCTCTAAATCTTTCATCTTTTTGTATAGCTTTCCTTTCATCTCTTCTAGCTGAATTTCTTCATATTCTCTCTTTCATTTCTTTCCCTTTCCTTCCCTTTCTACATGTATCCTTCTCTTTCCCTTGCTTCTGCAACATTTGCATGTGATCATTACTATCATAACTATTGTCATTATCACAACTACTGGTAAGATTATTTGACCTAGAAAACTTTTTCCAAAATTAATAAACCAATTCCCTATTGATGTTATACTCTTTGTTAATTTTCCCCATACACTGTCAACCTCCAGTTGGGTCAAGTCATTATGCATTCTTGTAATATTTCTAATGTACCCTTTCATTTCCTTACTTTTGTCCGGAATATAAGTGCAGCAATGTTTAATTTTCAACATACCACAGACTCCGCCCTCTTTTGCCAATAAAATATCAAGAGCAAGACGATTTTGTAAAACCATAGACCTTATTGCAACCATCTCTGTGTTAATCATTAAGAATCCTCCTGCAGTATCTGTAGAAAGACGATCAACTATGGTTGATAATTTGCAAATTTTACGCAAATTTAGAATGACTCCAACTGAGGGTATCAATGCACTAAATATATCACCTACTATTTCAGAAAAACTAGCTCTTCTTCTCCGTGTTAGTCCATTAGATTTTCCATTGATTCCATTGATTCTGTCCACATAGTAGATTTTTGGAAAAACTATTCCAAAATAACAGCTCCCATACCATCTTGCAGGTAACCTATAATAGGCATTATTCCCGCAGACATAATAAATTCCTGGAAATACAGGATCATTTCCCCCTTTTAGTCCCCACCCTCCTAGAATTAGGAAGTTGTGTTCACACTCACTGGAACCAATGAAATTGTTATTATAATCTGTCTTTAACCTATGGAGGCAGAATTTTCCCTTTTTCACAAAGTCTAGGGACATCGCAGCATGAGCTTCACCCTTTGCGTAAATTCCCTCTTTCTCAGCCCATGGAGGTACATGGGATTTCTGTTCAGCAGCTTTCTTTGTTAAATCCTGTCTCCTTTCTTCTACTAAATTCAAAAATTATTTTTCTTCTTCACGTAATATACATGTTAAATTATCCTCATGTGCTTTAACTATATCTATTGAACTCATTGTTAAAAAGAATTCACCCATGAACTGTGCATTTCTACTACTAATCACTGGATTCATATTCTTTCTAATAGGCAATTCTGAAAATACTACATCTAAGTTTGAATAAAAATACTGAAGTTTCCCTGTTATGTAAAATAAACTTGATAAAATACTACATGATACACCCTATGTTAAAGTTATATGGTGGTACGTCACCCCTTCTGATACTGATGAGGGTAACTTCATACAAACATAACAATTACTAATCTCCATTGTATTAACGTACTGAAATAACAATTTAGTAAACACATTTAAAGACGAATCATTTTCTGATTCATTATGATAGTTTATCTCATCTTCTACCCCTATTTCTATTTTAGTTCCTTTTACTCTATCTACCTTCTCATTAGTAATTGTATTATTCTTGTTACTTGTTTCCATCAACAAAGGTACTCCTATTGTTAGAAATAACCATACTAATACCACTAATAAAATACTACATAAACAAAATCTTAAACATTTTCTTTTTAGACTTCGTTTCGGACTTTCAGTGTTTTCAACTTCTGTGATTTTAATCTGAGAAAATTTCTTTTCTCTTTTTCTTTCTTTGTCTGTCTAAATTTCTTTTATTTTAAGGAGGTTTTAATTTACTTTCATCAATCTGTGCAACATGAACTCTTTCTGACTCTTCACGTAAATCTAAGTTTTCAAATTCTCCTAGTATCACATAGGTCCACTCAGGGGCCTTGTATTTTCTGTTCAGAATTCTCAATCTTGGGCTTCTTCGTGTAAGCTTTACTAAGGTTTGTTTGTATTGCATCTGACTTGTGACTTAATTTACTTGCTCTGGTTTATTTTCTGATTTTCTTAGATAATATTTTAGTTTCTTTACTCCTTCTGGCCAAATATCTCCTTTTCTAACTCTTTTGACCTGAACTGCACTTTCACCTTCTCTGTCTTCTTTTAAGGTTTTTTTATTTTCACTTAATTTGGGCACAATCTGTTCTTGTTCTACTCCCCTTTCTAATTGTCTTTGTTCTGTATTTTCTGTATTCGGATCTTCTTCTACTTGTTCCTGTTCAGGTCTTACTATAGTTTGTTCTTCTTCTGCCTGAACTTGTTCTTCTAGATCTATCTGTACCTGTTCAGGTCTTATTTCAATTTGTTCTTCTTCTGCCTCAACTTGTTCTTCTAGATCTATCTCTCCCTGCTCAGGTTTCTGAATGTCTTTGTTTGTTTTTACCTGAGTGTGCTCTTCTTTCCCTGTTTACTCCTCTCTACCTTCCTGTCTCTTCAATTTAGTTGTTCTTCTTGTTTCGACAGCAGCATTGGGTATTTCAATTACTGGTATCCACTCTTCCTGACTTGTACTTGGCTGTTCGTCATATAGCTGTCTTTCAGAATCTATCACTCTAGATTCTTCAGCTTCACAGCTTTCAACTTCTGACGTTTCAGCTTGTTCAGTCAGTGGCTGCTCTTGTTGTTCAGATGGGCTCGGAACTCTTCTGGTATGACTAGCATGAATCCAATTGGGTAAACCTGCACACTTCACTGCTGTGGTAGTGACTAGTATGACTTGACGTGGTTTATCCCACCTGGGTGCTAGGCACGACTTCCTTGCGTGTTTCTTCACTAACTCCCAATCTCCAGAATTCAAATCATGTGCGTGGTCTGGCTGTCTTTCAACTGCGTCTTCTCCAACCTGGTGAGAGACAGAACGAACCATTTCAGCCAATCCTTTGCAATAGTCCAATACCAGATCATCAGTTATATTCATTAATTTATTTCCAGGAATAAATGCTTGTCTCATTGCCCTTCCCATGAGTACCTCATGTGAACTCAATCCTGTTTTTCTGTCTGGAATACTTCTGAGACCCATCAGTACAAGAGGTAATGCATCTGGCCATTTCAGCATTGTGGATGCACACACCTTCCCTAATCTTGATTTGATTGTGCCATTCAGCTGTTCAACTATTCCAGAAGCCTCTGGACGATAAGCACAGTGCAGTTTTTGTTCAATGTTAAATGCAGCACAGATGAATCGAATTATCTCATTGTTAAAATGAGGTCCTCTATCTGATTCCAAAGTGACTGGAAAACTGAAGCGAGGTATCAACTCCCTCAACAGTAGTTTAGCAACTGTAAGACTGTCGTTTCTTCTAGCGGGGTATGCCTCTACCCATCTCGAGAACATGCACACTATGACAAGTTCGTACTTCAATCCGTTGCAAGGAGGCAACTCAATGAAGTCTAACTGCAATCTGGTGAAGGGTCCTTCTGCCTTTCCAATCTTTCCCCAACTGACCACTGTCTTCCTACCTGGGTTTTGCTGCTGACAGGTTAAGCATCTTTGGCAAAGGCTCTCTGCGACTACCCTAAATTTTGGATTGTACCAACTCTGTCTGAATAATCTGATCATCGAATCCCTACCAATGTGATTTGTCCCATGGTATACTCTTGCCATTTGTGAGAGCAGACAATCTGGCATGACTGGTCTGCCATCTAAGTACACCCATACTTCATCTTCTGTTCTTTTTGTACAACTTGATTTTATCCAAATTTCTTTTTCCTTTTCCTCAACTTCTTCCTGCAACTGTCTAACCTCATCCCATGTTTCTGGAACTGAGAAAAACATAAGTTGGCAGCTGGTTTCACCCGTTTCAATTTTTCTGTTAATTGACATTGTATTTCTTGCACAGTATCGAGCAATTTGGTCTGCATATCTATTTCCAGCCGTCACATAGTCATTTCCTGACTGATGTGCAGCGCATTTAACAACTACCACTTCTTTTGGCAATTGTAATGCTTCCAACAAATCTTTTACATTTTTACTGTTTCTGATAGGAGATCCTGAAGAAGTCAGAAATCCCCTCTGCATCCAGAGTTGGCCAAAATCATGCACAACCCCGAAACCATATTGACTGTCCGTAAATATGGTTATTCTCCAATTTTTCCCAATTTTGCATGCCTTTGTTAAGGCCACCAATTCGGCTACTTGTGCAGACTTGACTCCCGGTAAACAGGATGCTTCAACCGTCCCCGTTATTTTACATACAGCATATGCAGCACTTAATCCTCCTCCTTCAGTTCTCAGTCAAGACCCATCCACAAATAATTCATGATCAGCTTCCTTCAATGGTGTTTCTTTTATGTCTGGGCGGGGCTTAGTACATAATTCAGTCACATCCAGACAATCATGATCAATCTCATCTTTCACTTCTTCACAACATGGATCTGGCAATAATGTGGCAGGATTCATTATCGTACATCTTATCACTGTCACATTTTCTGCTCCCAGAATCACCCTTTCATACTTAGTCAGCCGACGAGGAGTAAGATGTTGTGTTCTCGTTCTTGTCAAAAGAATCTCAACTGAGTGTGGAACATAAACCTTTGCAGGATGTCCCATCACTATGGACTCACTTTGCTCCAGACTCATACAAGTAGCAGCTACTGCTTTTAAGCAGCCAGGTAAGGCTGAAGCCACTGGATCCAAGGTGGCAGAGAAATACGCCACTGGACGTCGACTCAGTCCATGTCTCTGTGTTAAAACTGAAAGTGCACAATTTTCTCTCTCACAACAGAACAACGCAAATTCTTTTGAATAATCAGGCATGCCCAAGGCTGGGGCCTCACATAAACAATTTCGTAGTTTCACAAAGGCTTTCAAACATTCATCATTCCAATCGATGGGATCTTTCGCTCTTTTCCGAGTTAATTGTATCAATGGCTTTGCTAGCATGGAGAAGCTATTAATCCACTGCCTACAGCACCCAACCACTCCCAGAAACATTCTCATCTCCTTTTGTGTCTGAGGTAGCTGCATTTCTTTGATTATTTTTACTCTTTCCGGTGTCACTTTTCTAACTCCTCTTTCTATTTTATGCCCTAAATATCTAACTTCTTGTTGACAGAACTGCAATTTTTCTGGAGACACTTTGTCCTTCTTCGGCCAAATGGTTCAGTAATGCAATTGTGTCGGTGACACAATCTTCTCGTGTTTTTGATGCCACTAATAGGTCATCAATGTACTGAACCAGAACTGATTTCCCGGGCATAACTAATGACTCCAGACACTTTTTCAGTATTTGATTGAAAATTGATGGACTCTCTGTGTACCCTTGAGGAACCCGGCACCATGCCAAAATACGATCCTCAAACCGGAAGGCGAAAAGATACTGGCTGTCTGGGTGCAAAGGAATAGAAAAGAATGCTTGGCACAAATCAATTATTGTAAACCAACCTGCATTCCAGGGTATTTGATAAAGGATCACTGCTGGGTTTGGCACTATTGGGCAACAAGGCACTACAATTTTGTTAATTTTTCTCAAATCCTGTACTATCCTGAACAGGCCACTAGGCTTTTTGTGTCCCATTATTGGCGAATTACAAGGACTACCCATTATTTCTTTTAAAATGCCTTGTTTAATCATTCGGTCAATTTCTGGGGCAATTCCTGCTAACACTTCTGGACTCATTTTGTACTGTCGTGTGTTTGGATAAACTGCACCTTCTTTCACCGTCACTTTAACTGGATCTACATCTGACATCAACCCAATGTCCTTTCCTGTAAAATCCCACACTTCTGGGTTCACTGTGGTTCTCAACTCTTCCAGCAATTCACTTTCAGTCATCAATGAAAACATCTCATCTACTTCTGTACCTTGCTTAGCTAGCATTATTTTATATATTACGTCTTCATCAGGGGTTTGGAAAGCGACACCATTTGGTGTACAATAGATCGTGCAATTCATCTTGCACAATAGATCTCTTCCCAACAGATTTACTGGATTGGAATCACAAACTACGAACCGATGCATTTCTTTAAAATTTCCGATATGTACCTCCATTGGTTTTGTAATTGGGGTTCGAATCTGTTGATTTGACACTCCTACAACTTGGATAGATTCTCCCGAGAGGGGTAGGTTTGGGATGTCTGCTGTTCTCACAGTAGACCGGGTAGCACCAGTATCCAATAGAAAAGTGATGTCATTACCTTCAACTTTCCCATCAACAAATGGACCTGACTGATCTACCGGCAAGGATGCGCCAAGCACGCACTCCTCTTCCTCCCCCCTCAGGCACCGTCATTGCACATAGTCCGAATTTTCTTCATCATTCTGCAAAAAATATTGTGTAACCACTCTGTTATTCTTACCACTTTCTCTGTGAAATCCGGTGTTCACACTGTATTTTTGTGAGTTCACAAAGTTTGGCATAGGAGCTGGTGGCACCTGATACTGTGGAGTAACTACCTGCTGCGGCTGATTCATAAGCACTTCATTCTGCATCTGTGGAATTAAATTTTGGTTTGGCCCATTATTATTCTGAATACTCTTACACTCGTTTTTCCAATGTCCAATCTTTCCGCACGCATGACTAGGAAACTTCTTCTTCGCTTCCTCTCTATTCATCCGTCCTCTTACTTTACCACCATTCGCCGCTTGATCATTCTGACTCTGCTCTTTCATCTGATTATCAGTCTGAACATTTGATTTATTCTCCTGTTGTTCTGCTAATTTTACTTGTGCCCACATCATCTTCTCTTTTAGCTTTCTACGCCTTGCTTCTATGTCGTCTCCACAATATTTTGCATATTTCATTGTCTCATCAACTGTTTTGCTCTGCCAGCACAACATGTGCTGCTGAATCATCTGACTAATCTCCGGTTTCAGACCATACACAAACCGATATACAAAATGTCCCATATCCTTGTCACAAATGTTCTCAAAACCACTATACTGTTTAAGCACCTGTAACAACCGCTCATAATATGCATGTACGGATTCATTTGGCTCTTGAGTCGTTCTGTCTATCTTTACCCAATCTGTCTCTTTAGGAGGGATTTTTCCTTTCAGGAAAGTAATTACTTGATGATATTTCTTCATCACCTCCTCTGAGGGTGCTCCTGTCTTCGAGTCTCTGGCATACTCCTCACTTGGCCAATCAATTGTGATCTTACACTCTGTCCATAAATCAGCAGGTACCACAAAGTCAAATAAACCATCTAGATCTTTCAATAAAACCTTTGAAACCTTCACAAATCTTTCCACCTGTTTATACCATTCAACTGGTTTTTCTCTCAATTTGGGAAAATCATTTGTAAATGACAAAATATCCTGTCTACTCCAAGGGACATGAACATATCCACCACCAGGAACTTCTCTCATTGGACACATTTTCTCAACCTTATCTGTTTCTCTCACTGGAAATGCAGCTGATGCTTCTCTTGCTTGTACCTCCTCTTTCTTTCTTATCCACCTAATTCTCCATTTGTCAATGTCTCCCCATTTTCACAAAATATTCATTAACTCTTTTATCTGTAGTCTCTTACCAGAAGCATTTACACTTTCTAAATCCTTGTCAGTAAAATCCACTCGATATGGTTTCTGCAATAATTTCGGTTTCCCTATATCTATTCCAATTTCTGAAGCTACTTCTGTTAATTTCTCATGAAATACTCTTGCTCTTCTGGTTATACTCTTACATAAAAATAACAATTCCTCATCATTATAAACGCTCAGTCTTTCTATGCTCACATTGCCAGTTATCATTTCTTCCAACTCTTCTTTCAATCTACTGATATCTAGAATCTTTGGTTGTGGGTTTCGATTGTCAATTTCCTGTGTCCATCTCTCTATATCTTCAGGGGTAACTACTGTTGAACCTCCAGTTCCTATAGGAACCAAAGATCTCTTTTCTCTCAAATTTGCAGGTATAATTCTTTTCGGAGTTTCAGTTAAAGGTTCTACATTCGGGAGATCCATTAATGAAATATTTGAATCATTTTCACTGACCTGATCATCCATAATTATTACTTCTTTTCTGGGACTAGTTAACGGAACTGTCACAGTTTGAGGTTTCTGACAAGCCTTTTTATCTCCATATAATGGGATTACAGGACCAATGGTCACTGGTACTGTCAAAGCTTCAGCATTTAAATTCAATTGGTTTACTTTCTGAACTAATTCTTCTCTAGTTTTATTTAAAGCTTCTCTCTCATTATCCTGCAATACCCTATTAAGTGATGCATCATGCAAAATTTGTGGGGTTAAAGGCATTCCTATCACTGGTGCACTCGGGGTAACCTTACTAGGTGCTTCTTGGTATGGTGGAGGGTTTTTAATCAAAATATCCTCTAATAGCTCATCATCTGATTCGCCATATCCTGTCGTATTCATGTGTTTCGTTTTTTCCTTACACTTTCCTCCTAACTGTTCTTCAGCCATTAATACTGGATATAAACACTCGGTCACCACAGCTCTTCTCCAACGCTTCATTTGATCTCCACTTGACTCATACGGATATCTAGGCAAAAATCCTCTAAATCTCCGACCACTTCTATATTTTTCACGATCAAATGCCTCAATTTCCCATTCTTCCAAAGCTTCATACTGTGTCATTCTAGGACTCGGTTCTAGCATATTCATTCGATCTCTTAAATTCTGAAGTATCTTCAAATTAAAAGTACCATGCTCCGGAAAAGCTAAAACTCCATCACCTTTAGTATACTCTATCCAATTTTCCAACCATACACACATGTGATATCCTTTCTCCATCATCATAAAGGAAGCAGGTGTTTTGGGTGGCGGAATAGGGATTCCCTCTCTAGTCATTACAGGCTTGTCTTTCTTAAAGAAATTTTTAATTTTCTTCATTAACGTCATTTTCTTTGGTCTTCCGAACATTTCAGTCGGTCGATATAGGAAAGAGTCTTCCGTATATCTTCTAGCTCTATTACCTACATCGCGTCCTATGTCAGCACGACACACACCCGCAGTCAAATCAGGACTCAACATACAATTCCTTTTCGACCAATCCTAGCGTGACTTCTATCTATTAACCAATCAGACTCAGGCTCACGCTCGTGGTCTGACCAATGCCAGCGCGGCCTTTTGTGACGTCAGTATTACTCCTCACTACTGACCCCTCCTTTACAATCTGCTTCTGTCACACGCCCGCTGTTTCAACCAATCCCAGCGTGGCTCTCTGTGACGTCAGTGCAACTCTGGTGACTGACCCTCCCTTCACAAGGTAATACGAAAACTTATTTCTTTTACTTTTCTAAAGTGAAAACTGTTAGTAACAACATAAAAACATTCGCTACTCTGTCTGTTCCACTAAACAAAAGGATAGATTTCAACTTATTCTTGAGTTTCAGAAATTACTCTTCTTCTACTGCGAGTAAAACCCCTGTTTACTCTTCATTCAAGCTCAGGAGAACCTGTTACTTCCCCAGTGTCACCTGTATTGGGAAATGAGACCAACGTTTCACCAGCGAACCCCTTTTGCTATCGTTCACACTCTACTTTTATACGAAATAGTCCCTAGTTTAACACTGCCAGCCCTACGTAGCTTCTCAGTGTTATTCCAACAGACGAGTAACCTCACTGCAGTATGGCTTCTGTCACCACCCGCTATTCATTTTCCCGGGATTTCTGGACAACATAAAACAAGACGCTAACTCTTTTTTGTTAAACATAAATCAATAATCAATATTTATCAGCAAACTAGTCAATAATAACCATAACTCTGCTACCAGAAAACTGATCCAGCGGTATACCAACAACAGATACTCCACTACCATATACTCACCTGGGCCCATAAAACACACAAATTGAGTAAACCGCTGGAGTTTGTCATAGTTTTATATTTTTCAGGATTAGTTATTTAACTTTCCTAACTAACCTTTCACTGATCAAAAAGTTCTTTCCTCTGGTCGACGGACCATTAGTTGAACTAGTTGATGGTGAATAATTAACTTAACCCTTAACTATTCTTTTTATTTTGAAGTAAATAATCACAGACTCAGGAAGTTTTAAAATCTTTATCTAAATTAAATGCATGTGAACCATCTCAAAATTACATGTGTAGTCACCCTCATTCTTAGGAGAGAAAATTCAATTGATTAAACATCAAGCATATACTTCGGACTCATGCAATAACAAATGCCCAGAAAGTGAGAGGACAGAGAGAAAAGAACATCTACAAAATACATGAAAATATATTTACCAAGAATGGTGTGAAAGACCAACCCCCTGGCCAAAAGGGCTGGTAAGGGTCCCCCAGGATAGGTCAGGAGACAAAGACTTCAGGACAGGATTCAGGACAGGATAGTTGACCTCTCTAGAATACCGACGATTGCGCCGCACCCCTCTCTGACACTCTCTTCCTCCTCGAGATTCTTCCGCGATCTTCTGATCTAACCCAATTAATTAGGATAGTAAGTTCTGCTTCAGATTCTGCATTCAGTTCTTCATCAGCATCTCACAGCATCTCTCCCAGCAACAGCATCCCCGACTCTGCTGCATCTTCTTCTTCCGCGCTCTGCTAACTAACTAACTAAAGCTACCTTAATTATACCTATATTTTCTCATGTTCCACCCACTAAAGTTACAATATCGTAAAAATACGAAATCTAATTGGTCAGGCAAGGGGGGATGATCCATCGCACCATGCTTACATGTCACTTTATTCTGTTAAACCATTGTTCGCAAACCCATCCCCTTAATTTTTATTCAAAACTTTATTCCCATCCACCACATGTATCTTATTTGTAACATTAATAACACTACGAAGAATAGAACATCTCATTGCTGAACTTTTCACCATCCGTTCCCAAAGTATGGCTCTCCAATTTGGCTTCCGTACAAGTGTTTTGTCATTGACCTTCATGGCTTCATTCAGCGAGCATGCGCAGGCATTGCGTCATCTCATCCAGTCCGGTCATACAAGAGAGGCCCAAATGCGCACTAATAATAAAGTCAAAAGACAAATGTTACTTTCACAAAATAAATGGTCTCACTGTATACCACCCCCTCTACTCTATTTCCTTTTCTTATTAATACTTTCCCCGCATTAGCATTAGTAAAATAGCCTGTTTTAGTTTCAGCTAAGCAGATGCCATGCACGCGAGTCTTCAAGACTCCATTTTAGTATCTTCAGCTCATGCGCTAGAATTTCCCTCCAAGCATTGTCTCGTCATACTGCGTAGATGCAGTTGACGCATGCGCACAACAGTTTTTTTCCGTTTAAAGCGGTATTAGTTCGTCTTCATTGTTATCCGCATTAGTACACACATAAGCAAGCTTCCCTAACCCGCGTGTTCATGTGGTGCGTATTAATCATTCACAAAACATGGTTAGTAACTTTGTTAATGAGTTAAACGAGAGGATTGCTTTCGAGCAAGTCTCTTTCTTATGAGACCTTGCTCCATCACTGCCATGTGCAGTCGTCTGGCATAATATCTTCACATTATTAGAAGCACAACATATTTGATGGGTTTTCAATTGACGCGTGAACAGTCACTGGATTTACATCCTGCAACAAAATGTAAAGCTCACGGTACCCTTCTTGCATAAAATTCAGTATGGGCATTTACATAAATAAATAAGGTTTTCCCAGTGTGCATTTGTTACCTGGCAAGAGGGAGAATACATTGCACTGTGTCCGGCGCTGCCCCCCGTAACAAAGGGGTATGGTATTTGTGGCATCGGGAATATGAGTAAAGCCTCCCTAAATAGGCTCATTTCCTAGACTTCTGGTCTATGTGTCTTTTGATGAGTAGTGAAAGTTGCTTTTATTAATCTGAGATTGCAACCAGGCATGTAGAATGAAGTCGTGGTTTGGATGGTAATATGGGCCCACTCCACCCCATGTTTGTAAGATTTTGCAGAGAAGTTTGAATTTGATTCTCTCGACAACTGGGAGCAACTGGATTTCTTTAAGAGCTTGGGTGATGTGATCCGATCTTTTCAGGCATAGTCTAGCCAATTAGTGTTTCATCCTCTGTAGTTCAGGGAGGTCCTGCTTGTGTTCTCCCAAGTAGATTGTCTTGCAGTAGTCGACCCGTCATAGGACCAGGGCCATGGTGAGTTCAATTCTTTGACTTACCTAAGGTAGTGTAGTGATCCTTCTAAGCATCATAAATATGAGAGGGCATTTTTGATGACTATTGTGATCTGGTGTGCAAAGGATAGATCTTTGTTAAACCAAACCCTGAGATTTCTCACTGATAGAATTGTTGACGTGACATGGCCTAACTCCATCGGCCACTCAAACAAATTGTTATGATATTACCTAGTACCAGTTATTAGAATTTCAGTTTTTGTCCTGTTCAAAGAAGACAACTCTCCTCTCCTGCTCAAAGACATTCAATAGACTTTTCACAATTTAATGTGTGTGCTAGAACTGCCTCTAAACAGAGCAATAAGCACCCTGAACAGTGGGCTTTAGATATTGCTAATATCCTCAATGCAGTTGCGCTTATTTACATTGTTTTATCCTCAGCACAAACCATGAATAAATGTAAATCCAGGTGAGCCTCAGAAGAGAAGCAAGGCATGGAATTAGAGAAGGAACAATGTAAGAAACCACTAAGTTTGCAAAACACGCCCAGGGGAAAGAATCATTCTTTAAGATTGTAAAAGTCGGACAAGTGCTGCACAACTGCGGTGAGGCAGAAATAATAACACACTTGCTCTAGTCATGTCCAAAGGTATATTGTTTCTGGGAGACAGTAGTGGATGACATAAAGAAAGCCCAAATACCAACTTTACCTTCTGCTCCAAAGGTAACCAGGCTGGTGACACCTATACAAGGGGAGTAGCAACTGACACCTAAGGTGTGCAAGATTATGTCACACATGCTCTTGCAGTAAAACAGGCAATTCTTAGTTCTGACGGACAGGTAGGATTCCCACATAACATTCATGGCTACAGAGGATCTGATATTTATTAATGTGGAAAAGTTAGCTCACCTCTGTGACGAACCAGAAAATGTGGGGTCTCTATGTTGATGCTAAACTCAAAATCTTAAAGTACTTATCTGCCAAAAGGGTTTAAAAACTTCAAGACTGTGGTGAATTTGTGGTCATCGGACTTGGAAGAATGGTAAAGTACATCACAAAGGCCCTTATTATGACCAGCCGGTTAATCGTGTTAGGTTCGTTAATTGCTATTACCACACATAACTCAATTATGGGTTTGTGATAAACATCGGCATGTCAAATCCTGCAGGTATTTATTGGGAAAATCTCTGGCATGTTCCAGAACATGTGAATTTTGGTTCGGTAAACACCAAAGTCTGCATGTTATTCCCCAAAAGCCCGTGATTGGGTGATAGTTATTGTCGCTGATAAATTCTAATTCAGTGGAGTTATATTTTATCAGGTGCTATAAATATCAGACCAATTCCCAGGCCACTCATAATGAGGCTCCAATTAGTGAAGTATTCCAAGACCACACCAACAGAAGCACAACTTCTGGACTGCAAGGTGCATGGACTACAAGGACAACCAACACGAGAGACTTCTGGTCATCCAGATGTGATGTTATGATGCGAGATGGGTAACATATTAGGGAACTGAGGAAGGGGAAAATAGGAACGGGTAGGTAAGGGGTATGTGTTAAAGGCATACACAGAGAGGGAGGATGGACGGGGCACAATGGTTGGTACTAAGAAAATGAAGATTACCTGTAAGTAATTGGGCTACTATCTTTATGTCCATTGGCCTCAACCCAGTCATTATTTGTGAGTAAGAGATTGAGTTCTGTCCCATAGAAATATTTAGAATAGTTGGTAAAAGACATGAAACTGGAGGCACTGAATTCACTGAATATCATCTGTTAAAAGACGCGCAATGCCTGGAATTTGACAAGATCCAAGACTCTATGGCCCCCTGAACCCTTGAATAGCTTCTGCTAAAGGAAGTGGAAGACCCTTCTTTTGTAAACTTAGCATTTCAACTTCCAGGCCAACAGAGACATTCAGAGAGGAAGAGGAAGAGTGGATGGCCTGAAAGGAGACATGGAAAGCAGAAGAATCCAAGAAGGAAGGATAGCTAGAGCCTGAAGCAGAGAAAATGTAGGTCTGTGCAGCCAAAAGGGAACTATCAGTATCATCTCAGCTGTCTCTTACTGACCATTTTAGAAGGTGCCTTGGAATTACAGGACACAGAGAGAAAGCATACAGTATCTTCTTGGGCCGCTTCACTAAAAGTGCATCCACTCTCCACGCAAACAGAACTAGATACCAGGAGCAGAATTCAGGCTGAAGAGGATTTTTCTTGGGGGCAAAAAGGTCCAGGTAAAGGGGACCTAATGTCCTGCACTCTTTCTGAAACATTGCCTGGGATAATGACTGGTTCTACGATGGTAGAAAAGGTCTGCTCAGAAAATCTGCTTGTACATTGTCCTACCCTTCGATATACATTGCTGAAATTGCAAGGAGATGAGTCACTGCCCTTGATCCCTACTGGGCTTCTACATCTTTCAAAGTTTTGGAATGGGTACTGCCTTGATTCTTGGTATATGCGGTATTTGAATAAAATATCGAGTTGTGAATATCGGGATATAGCTATACTGGAAAAAAACATTGTGATTCAAAAATATCCTGATGCAGAAATATCATTGTCAAGAATGTCGATTTTTTTCACCTGAGTAATACTGTTGTTAAGACTATTGTTGTCGTTAATTTCGTTTTCAATATTATAGTTTCAAAAAATATAGTTTTTTAATTATCTTAATTTGTTTTAATTCATATATTAATTTTATGTTATTATTGTTTTGTACAGTTGTTAATATTTTTAAATATAGTTTCTAATTTGAAGTGATTTATAATTTTTAATTTAATTGCTAATAGTAATTTGGAGTGTTGTAGTGGGTTGTTAGGTTTGTAGGGGTATAGGGTGGGAAGTTAACTGAGTAAAAAGTAATTAACAATCTATTATTAATTATTCAATTGATCATTAATTGTGTAAATTTTGTAATAATTATATTTTTATTTATGTATTAGGTGCGGGCTGCTGGGTTTGTAGGGGTATAAGGTAGGAAGTTAATTAGGTAACAATTAATTGTACAATTCATTTATTATTATTTAATTGATTATTAATTATGTAAATTGTGTGATAACTTTATACATTAGTTATATTTTAGGTGTGGGTTGTTGGGTTTGTAGTAATATAGAATGGGAAGTTAAAGTAATAATGAACAATTATTCATTATTAAATATTTAATTGATAATTATTTATGTACATTATGTAATTTTGATTTATTTTAGTTACGCTTTAGGTGTGGGTTGCTAGGTTTGTAAGGGTATGGGGTAGGAAGTTAATTAAGTAATATTTAACAATTCATTTATTATTATTTAATTGATTATTAATTATGTAAATTGGGTAATAACGTTATACATTAGTTATATTTTAGGTGTGGGTTGTTGGGTTTGTAGTAATATAGGATGGGAAGGTAATAAAGTAATAATGAACAATTATTTATTAATAATTATTTAATTGATAATTATTTATGTACATTATGGAATATTGACTTATTTTAGTTACGCTTTAGTTGTGGGTTGCTAGGTTTGTATGAGTATGGGGTGGAACGTTAATTAAGAAATAAGAAATTAAAAAATAATTATTGTTTTTTAATTAGTTAGTTAATTGATTATCAGTTATGTAAATTGTGTTGGCACTTATTTATTTAAGTTATATTTTTAGTGTGGGCTGCTGGGTTTGTGTAGGTATAGTGTGGGAAGTCAATTAAGTAATGAACAAATAACAGTTTTTAATTGATAATTATTAAATTGTGTAATAGTCATGTAAACTGTTTAACTGATTTTTATATATATAATTTTTCGGTGGTTAATTAATAATGTTCGTATTAAGAGTTTTATATTTGTTGTAAATTAATAGACTTATTCAAATATGTAATGTGTTTGAAGTGAAGTACTTTGCCTACTGTTGCACAGACTGGAGTGGGTTTAGTAACTTTAACCCCTGCGAAGTCCAATGCTTTCCCTACTGCTGCACAGAGTGGAGTGGGAATAGTAAATATTAACCCTGTGAAGTCCAACATTTTGCCTACTGCTGCACAGACTGGAGTGGGAATAAGTTTAAGTTTAATTTTATAAAGTGTGCGAATGGCCGGTCTTGGTGCTAGCGAGCTGTCTGAAACTGAGTTAATGTTAGAGAAAAGCCAGGTTTTAAGCCCTTTCCTAAAATGAGTTAGGTAGGACTGAGCTTTTAAATGCATGGGTAACTTGTTCCGCATTCTTCCTGTGGACAGTATAAAGCTTCTCCTGCTCCACAGAGCCTTTTTGAACTTTGCAACTCCTATATTCTTGGAGAAGGTAGATCATAATGTTCTATTGGGAACATACCAACAGAACTTGACTTCAGGTAGTCTGGTCCTGAGTCTTTCAGTGCTTTATGAGCCAAACAGAGGGCCTTAAAGGTAGCCCTTTTTTTTAAATGGCAGTCAGTGTAGACCAACAATTGCCTGGAAGGCAGACTGGAATTTTGCAATGTTTAACCGTAGCCGTAAAGCAGCATTTTGAAAGATCTGAGTTTATTCAGCAATTGTTGCAGACCAACATACAGAGCACTGCAGTAGTTAATTCTGGATAAGAGAAGGGTGACAATTACAGCTTTCTGTAGCTCAAAAGGAATAAAAGGAAACATTTTCCTCAAGGTTTTTAAGAGATAGAAACAAGTGACTTGGTTTATATGGTCTGCAAAGGTGAGCTTGTCATCAAGGTAAACTCCTAGATTTTTGACTTTCCTAGCCGGACAAGGAAGTGTACCAAGATCCTGAGGCCACCACATGGGGAACCAAAATGAGGTGTCTTTCCCAAACAAAAGAACTTCCGTTTTCCCTTAGTTAAGTTTAAACCAGTTTTCCTTCATCCATTTGCCCACCTCCAGCAAACAATTACAAAATTGTTTTGCTTCCTCAAGAAGGTCGGTGGAAATGGAGATCTGGGTGTAATCAGCATAGGAAACTATGGAGAGCCCATAGGAGCAAATCAGCTTTGCCGAAGGAGTGACATACACATTAAATAATGTGGGGCTTAGCGATGAGGCATGTGGGACTCTGCAGGAAAGAGAAAAGGACTTAGAGACAAAATCGCCAAGAGAGACCGATTGTTCTCGACCCGCTAGGAAAGAGCTTAAAAGAGTCAGGGCAGTATCACTGACTCCTAAGCTCTCCAGATGAGCAAGCAGTACCTTATGATTGACGGTGTCGAAAGCTCCTGACAAGTCCAGAAGAATGAGAGCAGCGTTACCACCATTGTCAGTTATCTCTCTGATTTCCTCAGTAGCTCCAATCAAGGCATAATCCGTGCTGTGACTACCTCTAAAACCATGCTGGGGTGAATCAAGCAGTTAGTTACTAGCAAGAAAAGATGAAAATTCAATATTCATGGTCTTCTCCACAATTTTAGTTGGGAAAGTAAGTTGCAAAATAGGGCGATAGCTGCTAACTTCAAGGGGGTTAAATGAAGGTTTCTTTACTAATGGTATGATTGATGCCTTTTCCAGACTTTTGGAAAGTACCCTGATTTAAGAATGCTACTTAGAAGTGTAGTAAGATGTGTGGCTATTGTCCCCAGTACAAGATGCAACATTTTGGGAGGACAACGATCCATAGGAGTGCCAGGTATGGTGGATTCAATAAGCTTAGTTACCAAATTTACTGGTAGTGGGGTGAAATCTGTGAAAGGCTCTGGTGACGAGATAGATCCTTCAGACAAGGACTCTCCTGGGTTCACTTGCATATTAGAGGAGAATTCATTATAAACATTGTTTACCTTAGATTGAAATAGTAAATTTTACCCATCTGAAGTCCAACGCTTTCCGTACTGTTGCACAGACTGGAAGTGGAATAGTCAATCTTACCATTCATAAGTCCAACGCTTTCCCTACTGTTGCACAGACTGGAGTGGGAATAGCAAATTTAACCCCTCCGAAGTCCAAAGCTTAACCTACTGTTGCACAGACTGGAGTGGGAATAGTAAATTGAATCCTTCCGAAGTTAAATGCTTTCCCTACTGTTGCGCAGACTGGAGTGGGAATAGTATATCTTACCCCTTTGATATCCAATGCTTTTCCTACTGTTGCACAGACTGGAGTGGAAATAGTAAACGTAACCCCTCGATGTCCAACACTTTCCCTACAGTTGCACAGACTGGAGTAGGAATAGTACATCTTATCACTCCGAAGTCCAACGCTTTCCATACTGTTGCACAGACTGGAGTGGGAATGGTCAGTCTGACCCTTCCTAAGTCCAATACTTTCCCTTCTGTTGATCTGTTTGGAGCGGCAATAGTAAATGTAACCCTTCTAAAAGCCTACGCTTTCCCTACTGTTGGAAGAACTGAAGTGGGAATAGTATATCTATTATTCCCAGACTTCAACAGTTTTTTTTCAAATTGTTTCAATATAATTTTTATTATGATTTTATTTAATATTATATAATATTAACTATATAATTTTTATAATATTTTTAGTAAATGTAATTTTTTAATTTTATCATTTTTATATTTAATAATTTGGTAATTTATTTAATATTTTACAGCTGATTTGTTAATATCTGTATGTTTGATTTATATATATATATATGTCTTGGTTTGCGGGTCTGTGATCAGGAGGGCTGGGAGCTGACGATAATACGAGACGGAAGGTCTCGAAGTCAGTACTGACAGGCAGTGATCCAAACTACAAGCAATAATGGCAACAGGTCTGGATGCCAAAAGAAAGGAGACCGCAAACAGATTATTTTTTACCCAAATGGGATCGAGCAGCGAGGGTGCTACCACGTCGCAAAATCTAACTGGGGAGATTAAATTGCAAAATTTATACCACCGTTTGGAAAAATTGCACAAAAAGGAATTATCCAAATGGTGGGAGGCAGAGTCATTACAGAGGTACATTGAAGTAGAAAGAGTGCCCCGGGGTTACGGATTTTTACGATACCAACGTTTGAGGATCCGGACCCAGATATGTTAGAGGAATGGTCCTGCAACTCTGCTTCCTGTTCAATGACCATGATGAGAATTTTGGTCAAGTATGCCCTCAAAGACAGAAGTAAATTGCTGGCTGAAATTGAGGAGGTTTTGAAAGAACTTAACAAAATGGTGGCCAAAGAGGTGTTGGATGAATTTATGAAGAATTTGCTCATACGTATGGACAAACTGGAACAGGAAATTACTGCAAAAAAACAACGGAAGTTTCTAAGAGACTTTAAAGATTATCAAGCAGGTCGCACTCTCACATTCCACAAAAAGTATGATCGTCTATTTGAGAGCAAACAAAGTGGTACAACAGAGACAGTGACAGCACCAGGACTTAATGTGGATTACAGTGAGAGTGATGTTTCAGACGGAAGCATGTCAGATGCATCAGTGACGACAGCGAGCCAAGGGGTTAATCCGGTCCAGAATAAGAGGAGCAATTTTTTGTTACAATTCCAGATGTTAAATCAAGAAAGGACAGATCATTATCAAGACCAGAATTCCCAAAGGGGGAGAGGTCGAGGACGAGGAAGCAGAGGAAAAACACGAGGAACAAGCAAGCAAAGGAAAGAAGGAAAAAACGACGAACAGACGCCCGTGGGAATGTTGACAAGGGGCAAGAAAGTGAAAATATGAATGTGGTGAATTTGTCACAGAGAGCTCTTTCGAAGGTAGAAATTGAGCTCCTATCATTGGGGTTGTCATTTTGCCCTTCAGCCAATTTGAATTTTGCCCAAACTAGAATTGATTTATTTTACTTTTCTAGAAAATTAAAGTTAAGAAAATGGTTTGATACACAATGCACGACCACTAGAACACAAGAAGCAAATGTGGGTTTGAGTAATTTAAATATCGAGGATATTGACACATTACAGGTAGTCTCTGCTTTGAGTGGTGCTGATGAATATCATGAGGATGCGATTTTAAATTTAGTAAATTTTGATTTTGTATTAGATGTGAATCCAGGAAGTACCTTCAAACCTAAATCAGTATTTTTGCCAAACATCCAGTGTGACGCAATAGAGGTGTTTGAAAAAGGGGTACTACAGGATTTAAAGAAAATTAGATATCAGAAGATTCCAATATGGAAAAAGAATTTGAGTGTGGATCAGATAACAGCTATTGAGAATTTGAAATCTGATAAGACCATTGTAATACGCCAATCAGACAAGGGCGGTAACGTCGTTGTTATCGATAAAGATAAATACTTGGCAGAAGGTTTGAGACAGTTGAATGATGTAAACTGTTATAGTATCACAGACAGAAATGAGGTGTTGAAATCTAACAAGATATTTGGGGATATGTTGGTGGAGTGGAGAGAGAGAGGATTACTCGAATGGGAAGAATTCAATTATTTGAAGTGCACTCATCCTAAGATCCCAGTGCTCTATCTTCTCCCTAAACTGCACAAAGATGCCCTAAATCCCCAGGGAGGCCGATTGTCTCTTCGATCGGTTCTTTATTGGAAAACACCTCAAGATACATTGATCACTATTTAAGACCCTTTGTGGTAGGTTTACCTGCATATATAAAGGATACAACACATTTTTTGACAGTAATTGATGGAATTCAGTGGGAAGAAAATTACACACTAGTCACGTTGGATGTGAGTAGTTTATATACAAGCATCAAACATGATTTGGGCCTGAAAGCAATCAGGCATTTCTTAAAAATGAGGTCAATTTCTTTACTGTTCCATTCTGAAATGCTTTTGGATATGATTTATTATTGTTTGAGTAACAATTTTTTTATTTTTGACAATGCGGTTTACCGTCAGTCGCAGGGCACAGCGATGGGCACCTGCTTCGCCCCCAGCTATGCTAATTTATTCATGGGCTGGTGGGAGGAGCAGGTGTCCACACAGTTGGTGGAATTTGATAACTGTGTCCTGTGGCTGCGGTACATTGATGATATTTTTTGTATTTGGAAGGGAGATGTGGATTCTGCTAAAAGATTTGTAGCCAAACTGAATGATAATTCTTGTAATTTGATTTTTACTGAACATGTGAGCAAAACCACAATTGAATTTTTAGATGTACAGATCAATGTAACTAATGACACACTGGTAACAAAATTGTTTAGGAAAGCCACGTCAGGCAACAGTCTATTGAGTGCTAAGAGCGCACATCCATCCAGTCTGGTTCAGAGTATCCCCTATGGGGAGCTACTACGTGCTAAGCGTAATTGTAGCACAATAGAGGCTTATGAATCAGAAAAAGACGTTATGAGCCAGAGGTTTTTAGAGAGAGGCTATAGTCATAAATCCATTATCAATGCAGTTGAGAAGGTAGAAAAATATAGCAGGAATGAACTACTTCATCCACAGAGACAAGATGATAATTCAGAGACCATAAGATTTATAACAACGTTCTCATCCCAGGCACCAGAAATCCGTAAAATCTTAAACAAACACTGGCATGTCCTCAGAACAGATGATAACTTAAACAAATGTTTGAAGAACAATCCCCAGATCACTTTTAAGAAAAGTCGATCTTTAAGGGATGAGCTCAGTTACAACTTGATAACACGTGATGAAAGCAGTAGGAATACCAGTATATCTGGTTTTCGGTGTTGCAAGAATTGTAAAGCTTGCAGCAACAGTAAAGATTGTGTCAGCTTTGGTATACCCAATTCACAGCGTGAATTTGTGATTAGAAAACCCTTCACATGTAACACTACTTATTGTGTTTATGCTCTCTTTTGTCCCTGCAATAAAATATATATATAGGGAGCACGATACATCGTGCGAAAAAGAGTTTTGGAGCATGTACGTGCTATTAGACATAATAACAAACTGTATCCAGTAGCACGCCACTTTCATGACTGTCATTTCCAGGATGAAAGATTATTACAGATGGTTGTGATTGATGGTATATCAATGAGTATCAGGGGAGGCAACAGAGAGTTGGAACTTCGCAAACTGGAGTCAAAATACATTATTGACTTCGGTACACTGGTCCCGCAAGGGTTGAACTCCAGTGAAGAACTGGCAATTCATTTACATCATTAGGGATTGTTTGTGGTTTCTTTTCAAGAGGCATTGATTTTAACTTTTAACTTTTCATATTTTTACACAGATGCTGGTTCTCTATGTTATGGTTGTGCAGAACTTTGGGTCGTTGAGCTAAGCAAGACATCTATTGTGTCAATTTGAGACAGAGGAAGATTGTTTGGACACTGGTGGAATATTGCTAGTTGATTGGGGTATTCACATATTTGTGGTACTGTGATTAGCCTACTAGGGCTTTGCTTCACCTTTTCGGGATATTGGTTACATTACATTATTGTAAATTAAGATTATAGCTTACTCTCTGTTACAACTAGTTATGTGCACTATTTGCAATTGACTATTAGTTGCATATCAGCTATTTAGTTAGAGAGATAACGCCCACTGGGGCGGTATCCGTAATAATTTGGATATGTGAATATTTACATTTGTCTGACACCTCCTATGTTCCTTTATTGTTTTTTATTCTTGCAATTAATGTGATAATAATATGTATTTAATCTATAAAGGTTACAAGCACTATAGATTACTGTGCTTTAAAACACTAGTCCAAAATGGCCGCCATGTTCGTGACAACAAACACACTGGTTGAGGTTTAGTCTGTTTTCACTGTTTTTGTAATTGTTTATAATGAAATTGATGCTGAATGCATTCATGACCGTGATCAAGGCGGAATGCCGAAACGCGTCTTTATGTGTCATTAAAGCTTGTTATTCAAGTCTGTTGGAGTGTCCGTGAATTTTCTACGTACTTGTGGAGATTGGAGGATATATATATATATTTATATATATTATGTTACATAATGTAAAATATATATTTTTAATAATAGTATTACGGTGTATGAATGTATCTATAAACATACACACATGTGTGTGTTTATATAAGTATATATTCATACATAATATTAAATAGTATTTAAATGTATTTAATTTACATTATATTCATGTTATATATTTAAATATTTAAGATTTGCTATTTTAAACTATATATATGTGTATAAAAATTATGTTTTTGTATGTTTTTTAACAATATTAGTGTGAAACAATATTTTTTCAGATATTTTTGTACTTACCATTATAAGTACAGGAAAGCGATATTTTTTTAATCAATATTTTTGACACAATATTTCTGTATCTCAATATTGTTTCTTATATTCTGTCAGTGATCATATATGCTTCTGTCACTTTGTTACCTGATATGACCAACACAAACACATTGTGATGATGTATCTGCACATGGAAACAATGTAACACTCATAGAACTGCTGTGAGTTCTCTCTAATATGAGGATTTGAAACTCCCTGTCAGAGACTACTTGGCTTGAATGGGTGGGGAGTTCAGTGTTGTTCCTCACCCAAGAAAACTGGCATGCAGTGTGAGCAGCTTTAGATGTTCTGGATCCATCATCATTCCTCATTAGTACCAATGTGTACTGGAGCTACGTTTAGGGGTGGATGGAATGTTTCATTCAGCCCACGGAATTGGTGGAGTTTGGAGACTCCACTTTACTCTTGTAATGCGGAGTTCCAGCCAAATTCCGCCAATCACCACGTGGTGGGATTTTTTTCTGGCGAGGCTCCAGCAATGTGACCACAAGCAAGATTGGTGTCCCCTAGCGCCATTTTCTAACATGTTTGGTCACTGGCAGTCGCAAGCGGCTGTGGCCAGAGGGCTGCTTCCCAAGTAGATTTGCTGATGCTCGAGTAGATTTTCTACTCGAGCTGCAGCAAAATCAACTCAAGTGGCCGCAAGCTCTTGCACACTACATGGTGCTGTTCATGCAGATTTGTCAACCCTAGCTGCAAGTGCTACTGGATCATATTTGCAGCCCGAGAAGTGTTACATGCATAATTTCCACCATAAGCAGTGCTCCGCAGAATCCTGCAAAGTTTTCATGGAACACAATGGAATTCAGCAAAGTGAAATTCCGCGAGTTCTGCCCACCCCTAACTACGATCTGATTTCTCATGTTCCAGGGATCTGAGTCTATATGGACTGAGAGACTGGAGGCCAACACTTTCTTAGATGTCATAGAAGATGATAAAGATTAAATCTCGCCCATTGAACCATGAAAAATCAGTGTTTCCTGGTAATGATCAGTCCCAGAAGATGAGTTCAGGGACAACAGTGGAACTCCAAATCTTGTTAATGAATCACACACAAGGATCACTGGGAACAGAATATACATTTTTAAATACTTATTTTAAAATTCTTAATCTAGTGCATATGAGATGTATTGTAGCATCACAGACTATAAAAATTAAAGTAGCGAAGGAATTCAGGAATAGTGAAAAAAACAGGAAAAACATTATATAACATGGTCATTGAATTTAATAATCCTAACACACTCACTGAGCTATCACTTGGCACTATGCTAGTTCCACGAGACTTGGTAAATAATACACCTATTTTTCTAGTTTCAGAAGTGGTGCACATACCTGGTTTCGGGCAACAAGATCTGTTGTTCTGCCTGGAATAACATGCCTGCTCTTCCGAGCGTGAGCCGAGAACCCCTCGGTAAGTTCATATGGTATCCACGCTGGTTTGGTTCCCCGCACCTGCCCTGGTTCTCTCTAATAACCGCAGCGCTTAATTTTATCCTTAGGAATATTCCACCCTTGATCACGACCTTGGCTCCACTTGGACTGCCGTCGTGCACATGATTGGGGTAAGGTTGCGCCCTTACCTTGGTTCTTTTAATGGTAGCCCTTGGTTGGTTTACTTCTTATTCCCCCTTAATTTTGCGCTTTCCTTCTTAGATTATCACATCCCCCGCCAGCGACTCTGGCATTCACTCTTACCATACTTGATATCCTACGGTAAGCTGACAGTTTGGTTTAATTTACGGGTATGCCCAACACTTTAACGGGATTACTTCCGTTAGACCTCGGTTGGTTGACCCTTACCCCCCCTAATTTTGCGCAATTCTTCGCAGATTATTACATCCCCTGCCAGCGATCCCGATACTCACCTATACCCGCTATCCTAAGGTAAGCTGACAGCTGATTGATACCACTGGTATGCCCTTATAAATCAGCGGGAAGGTCACCTAATTAGTCTTCCTCTTTCAGGCATTTGCTTAGTGTACCATTAATTCCGCCTGGATCCTTTTGATGCCCTCAAGCCTATTTGGGCTGTCCACCAACTCTTGTAATTGACAAGAGGTTGATCTGCGCCCTTGAATCTCGGGCTCAAATCGGGTAAGCTAGTCCCCCCTCAGCCCCGTAGTTTTATTGATAGTACCTGCAACAGTTTCATCGTTAGTGGTATATGCAGCACAGCCATTTCATTCTTTTTATTCACTTTTTATCCACTCTTTGCCATGACAGACTTCCTGTTTTTTGGCTTCTTCCTGTCCTTTTCATTTTCTCTCTTCAGATTTTATTCCTTGGCACGGCCAAACTATTCACTCGGCCGTTCGCATGGTTTCACTACACTTATAATAATTTCCTTTATAATAATGTATGGATCAGCTAATGCCCACTGTAACCTCATGTTCCTTTCTCCCCCTTTTTTTCTTCCTAATTTCATGGTTTGCGCAATTACAGTAATAACTGCTATTTGTACACAGGCATGTTAACTTGAAATGTCCTGATGATGATCCCACTATTGGTCTAAGGGATCGAAACGCCGTCGACGTAATGTACTCCATATGCATATACCAAATTGTGATGCTAAATATGTAATGGTGGTTTCACGTTACTACGTCTGATATATTCTTAAAATTTTTATGCAGACACGTCCCCCTTGCCTGAACCCTTCCTTAAATGTTGTTTGTTTGTTATTGTCTTTAGGACGCAGGTTGTGTCCCACTTGGATTTTTTTCTTATTTTATGTCATACGTTCATTGCATATTAAAAATCTGTCCGGCTGGACAAAGAATATAGTACTGATTTAGTCTATATTTATTTTTACAATATTTTATGTGTCTAGGGACCATTGTCTTTAGAAGTTATAAACGTACCCAAGGTCCCTGACCAATTGCATATTGGGTTCCCTTGTGTTTTTTCAACAATTCCGAGCACAAGGGCAAAAACAATTATGTCTGTTCGAGAACAAATACAGTCTTGGCACGATCCAGTGACGGTTAAATGCTTTGCAGGAGCCTCACATGAGTCTTGCTGGAGCTTTCTTTGGTTAAGGTGGACTCTGGTGCCGTGCCCTTGCTCAACTTCACCCATGTGAAGTTCCTGTTCAAACTATAGTCTGATACCCGGGTTTTTGTTGGCTCTGATTATTGATCTTATCTTATGTTCTGAAAGTAATGCTGGGACTAGGAACATGGTGATATGCATAGGATGCAAGGGTGCAAACATTTCTAGCATTTCTGTGCATGTCTAAAACTTCACACTTTCTTTGAAAGAAATTGAAAAGTTTAAAGTGTAGAAATAGAATGGTTTAAACTATAGAAACAGAAACGTTTAAACTATACAAATAGAAGAATTTAAACTATAGAAGCAGAAGACTTTAAACTGTTGAAATAGAAGAGTTTAAACACATAATATGAAGAAAATAGAAGAGTCTGAGCTCATAGTGTGAAAGAAATCGAAGACTTTGAAGAGAAAAAGTCATAGTTTTTATGACATTCCCGGAATAACTCCTAAACTAAACAGTAAACAAATTTTCTTGCAGATACTTATTAAAAATTTCTAAAGTTAACAAATATGCAAGTATTTTAACTATCATACATTTGTTTTGCATAAGTTTGATTATTACAAATTCTTGAAAGATTGGCAAGGAAGAACAACATGCTAGAAATGTGCATTTGACAGTAATTCACTTGTTACATGTTTAACAACGCATACCGTTTATATATCGTAATGAAAGGTCTCTGTATTAAAAAACACAGTATTCGTAACAGTCCAGAATCCACATATCTGAGGATGATGCTGCCGATTCTAGAAAGTAGTGAATTTGGCCACCCACCTGAAATTCTTGTCCATAGTCTTCCTGGGATTCAGCATAGTCAGGAACAAGGCTGTCTGGAAAGTGATTTCAGTTTTTTTCTATTAAAAAAATGACCATTAAAGGATTTTCCATGCAACTTGATTGGTCCAAAGATTGATGTATTTTCGAATGCTGTCTGAAAGAAGACTTCTCCTTAGAAGAACCTGTGGATTTATTCTGCTGCTGCTTCTTGAAAGAATAAGGCTTCTCTTCCCTGAAGTTGAAATGTAACTTATCTTCCAATTTAGGCCCAGAAATATAAGGTCCCTCAAAAGGTGTCCTAAGGGCTGAAGACTTCTGAGAAGCATCAGTATTCCAAAGCTTCAAGAACACATTTGAATGAGCTGCAATAGATGCACCACAAGCTACATCTGAGACCTGAACTGCTTAAAATGAAAATGAAATGTCTGAAAGGAATTCCACTTGGGGTCCCATTTACTGCAGAACAAAAGTGCTTTAAAAATACCATTTAACACAACATTCCACACATATTCCTTTCCTACCATCTTTACAGCATATTCATGGGTGCCAGCCTGCCAATGAGGTGATCACGTCACTGATGCGATCTCATTATTGGGAGGAGTGCCACCCCTGTCCCCCCGGCCCACTCCTGCCTCGAGGGGTTTGTGGTAAAGAGGTGGTGCACCGGAGCAGCACACAACAGCTGCTATTCTTTTTCTTTGTCTTCTTTCTTTGTCTTCCCCTCTATCATTTTTGGCTTTCTTTGTCTCCTTTCTTACCCTATACCTCTCCTACTTTCTTGTTTTCTCATTTCTATTTTTTCTTGCTTTGTTTCTCTCCTCCTTTTTAGGTCTCGCCTACGCAGCGCGCATGCGCTGCATAGGAGGAGACCTTTAGGAATCGATTCAGTTTTTCAGGCAAAAACGTGCACGCATTGCATTGCTTTGAATGGCAACACGTGCACGTTTGGCGATTCCCTTGCGGGAGCGAGCTTTGAAACCATCTGTTTGTAATAAACTTGCAACCAGATGGTGCCCTTGCTCGTTCCCGCAAGGGAAACGCGCCACTGAAACCCCTTTGAGCCCCTCGCATCCAATCTTTAACCTCGCGGGCTGCGCTTGTTTTTCTGGGTAAGACTTGTGTCGGTCATTCTTTTAGTTTTTTTACACGTGTGTTGTCTGTTAGAGCGTGTATCTGTGGGGTTCCGCTTCCACCTTACTGTTTTACGTTTCTACTGGGTCTATTACATAATGCATTTGTCGTCTGTTACTTGTGGGCGAAGTTGGAGGTCGAGTGTTGGTCATTTGAAATGAAATATCATTAACGTTTGAAGCATGAAAGCAGGGGTAGAGTCCAGACCAGAATTACGATGACACGTTTTGATTCTCCTTGAATTGCCTTTAGCAAGAGAACGACAGAAACAAGGGCAAGTATGCAGCAGTCAGCGCTCGCTTGTGTCCTGGTGCGTCTCACTCATTGTCGCCCACTTGCCCCCCCCCGGAGCTTCGTTCGACCCCAGAGTGGCAATATCACTGTAGGGCATGACTGGAAGAGTGCTTCAAGAATGAAGGGGGTGCCCTAGGCCTTCGCCATACGGCACCTGCGCACCCCTCTTACTACAGAGGGCACGTGCGTTCGTGCTAGGGGCCGAGCGCGGCGCGAGCGCGCTGCACACGCACATTCTTCATAGGAGACGCCCGAGCGGCGGCAGCAGCAGCGGGTCCTGCGCGAGCTAGCGAGGTGTTGAGGGTGCAGGCACAGAGGCTTTGAGGCTGCAGTGTGAGGGGCGCGCAGGCTGAGCCATCAAGACGCAAGAGACTGAAGTGTAAAGGGCGCTCCCCGGGTTCCACCCGCCTTTGCTGCTCCATCTCCTTTATGCCACCCTCCTCGGCCCCTGACCCCTTCCCGTCCACTCCCCGACGGTCCCTGTGTCTACTGATTTCACTTCACATCTATTGCCCCCTTGCTTTAACTACCCCATGGCCACTGCTCATTTTCTTTACTTGACCCTCGTCTCTCCTCGTTTACTTCTGACCCCTCCCGAACCCCCAATTACTGCCCTTCCCATTACCCACTCAACCAGTTTGCCACCATCTATCCAAGCCAATACCCTCCCTTACACTGCCAACCCTTCCTTCGGTCCCACCGCAACCTGTAACACACACTGTCTGTGTCCGTGCCCCCTTCCACGACCACCTCCTCAATTTACTGCCCCCTCCCGAACATAGGATATATTCTCGCCCCGCCTCCCCCCACATACACGTTCTTCCTTCCACATTAATTGTCACTAACCATCCCCTACCAATTCACTGCCCACCCTACCCGTCCCATGCCTTTACAGACCTTCCAGTCTTTAGGTCCACTGCCCCGCCGCATTCACGGATTCCCTCTCCTACCCGCATTCCACATGTTCTGCCCCCCCATACACACACACACACTCCCATCCATTGGCCTTCGTTATCGACCCCACTGCTTCGTGTTAGTAATTGTCCCTCACTTCCTCCTTTTACTGCCCTGGCACTTCACTGGTCCCCTGCCCCCAGCCTTGCTGAGGTAACGCTTGTTGACGCTCTGTTCCATAGCTTACACCACCCACACTATATGGGAGGAGCCAATCTTACTTATAGAAGAACGCATGTTTTTGAGCGATTTGGGGGTCTTCCAGAGATTTACCGCCCCCAGTATGGAAAAAAGAGCGGAGACAGATGTCTTACTTATTTCGAGAAGGAAATGATTTCACAGTTTGGGGAAAAGATGGGTACACAGACAGCATTAATTGCATCTTGTAAGGGTGCCCTCTGCAGTAGTAGGCCCACGTGTTTTCAGTTGCTAGGAGATGTAGGCTGGCGGTCATTTTGCTGACTGGTTCCAGATCACAGTTCTAGCCCATCCTGCCCCCGCCTGAATACATGCATTGCTCATAGGCAGATTATCACTTTCTGATCCACTTTGCAGGTCTACCAAAATACTGTAGTGCTCAGAAGTTCGCTCAGTGCTATCGCAGGTGCTATGTAAACAGCCGTAGATTAGTGCAAGAGAAGGCGAGTGAAATGCAGGTTGTCCTGTTGTGAACACCCGTCGTGTGCTGTTGGGAACACACGAGACCTATTGTAAACAAATTATATTTGACTTGTAAAAAAAAAAAGTCCGCTGTTTAGAATTCATCAGTTGAGATTTCTGGTTAAAGAAAAAATCAGTTTACATTTGTCATGGGAGCATAATAGGAAACTTGCATTCATGTGTGTCCTAGATCTTTTCCTCATCTTTTGCATTGCCTTGTGGTTGGGGGCTGGTGGCACGATGATGGAAGAGTTTCCAGTTGGGAGACATGACATCAGTTCTCCTCAGTTTAAATTAATATGCACTGCAATATTTTGACTTAATCGGTATTCTGTTACTTCATGTATTGCAATTCCCTTTGTAAACTGCTCTCAATCTTGTCTTTCATGCTGTTTTTGATTTTGCAACAGAGGACTCTCACCAACTAGTGCGTTTGCCTTGCAATTGTTGCTGCACCCGTACACGTTTTTTCTTTTTTTTCTGAGCGTCACATCGGTTTCATCAACCTAGAAAGAGCTATCGAGCATTCTGTGTGAACACTTAAAGGAACCGCATTGATGGCTGTTGCAGGTAAATGAAACAGGATTTTGAGATTGTATCTTTCTGTGGCATGCTGTTTTTGCCAGAATGCAGACTTTTATGTTTTGGCAGTCACATAGCCCATTTTGTGGCTTGTTAGCCTGCTTTTAATAATCATTTGTTTCAAGTTATTTGAAAGTCAGAGGAGTTTTTGTGAAGACTGAGAGTTTCTTAGGAGATGGGTTGGCGATTTAAAGCGTTGTTGTGCAGGACTTGTAGGTGAGGGCAGTCGGTGACCACCAGAGGGACATGATCATTGACCTATGACCTTCGTGTTTGTGAACCAAGATGTTGCTGTAGGACGGTGGTTCTAAATCGTTTGTCTTATGTGGACCCCTTGAATCACGGTTGGATGCTCGTGACCCCTGCCAAAGCCATTTCTACGAATTGAACCTAAAAAAATACTCCAAACTAAACAAGCATTTGCAATGCAATAGGTCTCGCATTCGCGAGAGTTGGAGCTATTGGCATTGTAATTGACAATGCCTTTTATTCATTTGTTTTGAAAACCTGCAAGCGGTGCATAAACACGCACTTTGTACGTATAGTCCTTGCTTACGAGAAGCAAGGCTGGCAGTAAAGAGACTGCCAGCCTTGCTTCTCATAAGCATGGACTATAAGTACAAAGTGCTTGTTTACGCATAGCTTGCAGGTTTTCAAATGCATAAATAAAAGGCATTGTCATTTACAATGCCAATAGCTCAAACTTTTGCAAATACGAGACCTATTGCATTGTAACCTTTGGGACCTTATAAGTGTTTAGCCATGCAACAGTTGATGTTGTTGCACCAAGGATATTGTGCTGGATAACTAAACACTTATAAGGTCCCAATGGCGAGACCTATTGGCTATGCCAATCCTTGTTTTCTTTATTTCTCTCTTTTCCATACTTCCTTCCAACTCCATTCTCTCTCTCTGTCTCTCTTTTTATTTATTTCTGTTTTGCGTATTCCTTGTTTCATTATCTATTTTCTACCTTATTTTCCCTTTCGTTCTCTCCTTTTGTTTACACCTGTATTGTCCTGGACTCACCAGGGCTTGTCTTGTGCAACCTACATATGGATGCAGAAAGAGAGAGATGAATCAAGAGATCTAATTTTTTTACTTGTTAAAGATCCTCTTTTCAAATACAGCCTGATGCTACTGACGTATTTTTAGCAGGAAAGATAATGGGTGCCCTGAGAGTGTTGGCTTTTCTGTTCAAAGAGCAGTGCTTAATTTGAGCCGGTGCTTTCCGGTGCTGAGCACCGGCACTTAATTGGTTTCCGGTGGACACCAGCACCTAATTGTCAACACCACACTTAGGGCAGTCTGCCACAAGGTGGCGCTGCTCATGTAATTTAGAGATGAGCAGTATAACAGTTGTTTAGGAAAAAAATACACATTAAAAAATTGCTAATACCTGCCTCCCCAGCCATTCCTTTAGCTTTGGGGACCTGGAATAATCTGAACTGTCGCATTTACATGAGAGAGAGATGGTTAGTAGTTGTTTTGGCAGCAATGACAAGGGCGATGGGTGGTGCAAGCTGCAGTTGCCTCCTGGTCAGAGCCCTGGCACTTAATATTTTACAAATTAAGCACTGTCAAAGAGGACTCTTCTTCTGCAGGCTCTGTGATTTGTCTGTTGACTGCCAGCCAAGGTGTTAATAATCTTGAGCGCCTGCGCACATTCTCCTACCGTGGTGCCCGGAAGTCAGTCACTGAGTAAGTCAGAGGATGCTTGCCGGCAGCTAGAGTACACACTATCGCACAACACCTTTCACTGTTTCTTTTTCCTTGCTTTTTTCTTCTCCTTCTTTTTTCTCTTTTTCTATTTCCTCTCTTTCTCTCTCCCTATTTCTTTCCTTATTTTTCTCGTTCTATCTTTCTCTATGTTTGCTCCCTCTCCTACTTTGTGCCTTTTTTCTGACTCCCCTTTCTCTCTGTCTTTCGTCCTGTTCTTTTTCTTCCTTCTCCTCCCTTCCTTCTATCTTTTTCTCCTTTCTTTTTCGTCCCTTTCTCAGTCCTTTCTTTTAGTTTTTCTTTCTTCTTTTCTTTAAGAGTGCTTAGCTTCTTAAATGAGTATCTTCATGCATTAATTTGTGGCTCATGGTTGCCTGATAGGCACACCTTGTGGAGGTGAGAGCAGAAATATACTAACTTATAGAGCATTAGAAAGTCTGCATGTGCCTCACAAATGGATTATTGCTAACAGTTTTATTTAAGAGGAGAGTGTTTACATTAAAAGCAAAAAAAACGTTTCTAATTTACTTGTTTATGGACACCAACCAATGGACTTGATGACAATTATCCAGATTGTGGACATCTTTTCGGTCCTTGCTCTGAAAATGTGAGAAGTGCTTTCTCACGTATTACATCACAATGAAACCAAAAGCACTACTGAGACGCTCACCTCTCAGACATGACATTTAAAGAATAGTGAAAGGGACAGCACTAACCTTTGTGGACCATATAGGTAAATCATTTGTGACACAGCTCTTGTGCTATTAATGTTAAATGCTATATACTCAATGGAGCAGGGTTGAAATACTCTGGGGATGTTGTTTATACGTTCCATGGCCTTCGTGTACCCTCAAAAAATCTGTAAGGAAAATGCGGTATTATATGGTGTGGTCGTGCAACACCATAGTGTAATACACTCGAAATACCGCCTTGGGTCCAGTCAGACTTGTTGGTTAAACCTTTCGCTCAACACTGGGTAGCTGTGGCTTTGAGGAGTCAATCTTAAACAAAGTATCAAGTGCAAAGCATTTAGAAGTACCAAACCAACTGAATAAGAAAGTCACACAACACGAAAGAAATACCACAGCACTATATAACAAGCATTGAAAATGCAATAGGTCTCGCCTTTAATTAAGTTAAAGCCATTTGCTTTGCTAATGGTATTGTATAGCAAAGCAAATGGCTTTAACTTAATGAAAGGCGAGACCTATTGCATTTTTAATGCTTGTTATATAGCGCTTCCAACACCCGGAAAAAAACGAAGCACTTAAACCCAACGTTAGTGGTCAATTCAGTGGTATGTGCATTTTAATACAGATTGCTGTGGGCTTAGAGACAGACAGAAAGACAGACAGACAGACAGACAGATCTAGTCCTTCCTTTAGGCTTAACTGCCCACCCCTTTATCTTCCTCTCACCCTATGCCATCCTCTCCTCCCACAATATACTGCAAAGGACGGGTGTGTTGCTCTCTTTCCACAATATAGTGGGAATCTTTCCTGACTCTCCTAATTTACTTTCTTGCTACCTCCTTTCCACTCTTGTGTTCTCAGTTCTCGTTGGTAGACATGTTGGGAGGAGAGGGTGTCAAAACTGAAACGGACATGGAATACAGAAGGCGAGTTAACAGTGGACGTACACCCATGCCAGGTACTGCTAGTCTGATAGCAAACCTCAAACAACCAGCACCGGAGGACAACTTTTTAGTAAAGAGGGAACTATTCACTGACACTTATTTTATTGAATGTCAAAGGGTCAGCTTGGATGAAATGGTGGTACTGGAGCCTGTATCCTTCTAGTTTACATTCATATTTTCCCCGACCTCGCTGGGGTAGGGTGGGATTGTCACAAAAGATATCATGCTTTACTCTCTGGTTGGATCAATTCACTTTGTGGCTGGCACAGATGTGCTGGGCATTAAACTCCGACAGGTTTAGCCTCAGCAGGTCTGGGAGTGCTAGGTCTTTGTGCGAGGGCGTTGATTGTCAACCACTCCATCGTCTCTCGCGCTACCAAAAGCTTGGATTGGAGAGGGCGCTTGTTACCCTGCTGTTCTGTTGTGGCACTTCCCAGCTTGTTTTCTTCTGCCCCTCGCCCAAGTAGAAAGAAGAAGATTACTTATTAGATCCCGGCTGCTTCCTTCAGCGGCTGGGCTCACAAGGCCCATTCTCTACCAGCACTACGGCCTTCACGGGCTGGATACCACACTGAGCTGGTGCTAAACTCCGGACACAATGAAGTCTTAGGCATCGCTCCCCTGCTGACTCCAGTTGCCGCAGGTCCTTTAATAGACTTCGCTTCACTGTGCTTTGTTGAAAGTGGAACAAAGGCAAGCCCACTCACGCCCATGGAGGTTCACCCAAACGCGGATAAGGATTAGCGCCACTGGAGCAGGGGACAAAGGCGAGATTAACAACTACCCATGGAGTCTCTGTCGCATTGGACAACAAGCGCGCGCGAGCCAGACTCGCGGGCTCCGTCGGCAGCGCACCCAGAGACAAGTTCCTCACACGCAGCCAGTGTCTCCTCTCACACGCAGACACTTACCCTTACACTACCAGTGTGTCCGGTGACGGTCACTGCATATGCTCTCACATAGTGTTTTGCGGTCCCACGGAGGCGCTGTGTCTCTGATCATGGGTCGTGTGCTGAAACGCCGGAGGGAGGGAAAGCGAAAGCACGCCATGCGCGCGTTGAGGGAGACGAGCCGTAAGCTTGCACTGGCTCGGGGCAGCTGGTGCGTGTGTGTGTTTGTTGGCGCAGTTACTGCATGCAGCTGACGTAAGCGCGCCGCGCCTGGACAGGAGATGTGCACGCGTATGGTGCGAGCAGGAGTTGTAATAACGCCGCGAGCCGTACGCGTGCACATCAGCTGTCTGGGCTGAAGCTCAAACAGACGCCGTGAGCGTGCACATCACCTGTCCCCCTTCCGAACTCAAGTCGACGACAATAAGTCTCGCTAGCGACAGCGCTTCGCGCTGCGTCGCTAGGCGAGACCTAAAAATAGATCTTGTTTACATGAATTTTAGACACCAAAATGAACAAATTCAAGGTATCGTTTTTTAGGTAAAACTTACATTACAGCTTTTCACTCAAAATGTAAACAAGCATTGGCAAATACTGTGGTCAGTGGAAACTTTGCAAAACTTTAGTAAAATTGTGTTTGGGTATTCCGTCGTCCTGCTTTTGGCTACCAACTCCAGCATGGAGCAGGTCAAGGGGGCCAATAAGGAGTTGTAGGACAGTTGCCTTGTCACCAAAGCAGCCTCCAGTCCAGTTCCAAGCTCACTGGGTGAACCGCCATATACTTCAATCGATTGGTCCTGATGCTCTGGATACAGGATGCTGAAGATGTTGAGGATGCTGTGCTGTCAGCTGGGCTACCTGGGGCTGGTCTACGGTTTTGGTGGGTCGACTTTGACCATGGGGGTCGATGTCCCTTGAAGTCCTGGTTGGTCCAGCAAAAGTCCAATTGCCACTGGTCTCCGTACATAACGAAATCAGCGGTTCCCTTTGGTGGATGCTAGTGTCTTTCTTGGGTGACGAAACTGCACTTCAATTACTCTACCAGGTCCAGAGGATTTAGGTGCAACTTTTCAGCATCAGGACTCAGTCTCCCAGACTAAGACTGAGTCCAGACGCTGAAAAGTTGCACCCGATGTTGGCGATCAAGTGATTGTGGTTACTGACGTGCCATGGCAGGCTACTTCAGCTTTTGTGGCCCTGGAGCTGTAGCAGGATGTCGATTAACTGCCTCTTGGAGTTCACCTCATCTGTCTGAAGCCTGGGGATGACTTTTCCTAAATCAGCCACCAGTCACGGCCGGCATGACTCGCAGGGGGGGGGGGCGGAGGGTTGTGCGGGGATGGGGTCACGCGAGGGTGGTGGTTTAATTTTCAATTAAAAAAAAAGTTAACTTACCTTCGCCGGCCCGGTCCTGCGTCGTCTCTGCTCCCCACAGGAAGCAGGCAGCCTCCCTCCCCTCCCCTAAGCCAATCACAATGCTGCAATGGCAGCGTTGTGATTGGTTGGGACGCCGACCACACAGGTGTCTATGGGGAGGCCACAGTGCTTAATTTGAGCCGGTGCTTTCCGGTGCTCAGCACCGGCACTTAATTGGTTTCCGGTGCTCAGCACCGGCACCTAATTGTCAACACCACACTTAGGGCAGTCTGCCACAAGGTGGTGCTGCTCATGTAATTTAGAGATGAGCAGTATAACAGTTGTTTAGGAAAACAATATACATTAAAAATTGCTAATACCTGCCTCCCCAGCCATTCCTTTAGCTTTGGGGACCTGGAATAATCTGAACTGTCACATTTACATGCGAGAGAGATGGTTAGTAGTTGTTTTGGCAGCAATGACAAGGGCGATGGGTGGTGCAAACTGCAGTGGCCTCCTGGTCAGAGCCCTGGCACTTAATATTTTACAAATTAAGCACTGGGAGGCCATTTTCTCCATGTAGGCTGCATGCAGCCTACATGGAGAAAAGGGAGAGTGCATATGACTAGTTTGGTCGGCCCTGGGACAACCAAACAGTCAGCGCCCTCAGAGTGGGCAAGCCACTCCTCCCCTGCCCTAGAGCAGGACTGAACCAAACCAACCCGCCCCCAACCAAACACTTCTGCTTTCTTGCAGTGTGAGAAGCAGAAACATAAAATGGTATTTATAATACCATTTTATGTTTCTGCTTCTCGCACTGCGAGAAAGCAGTAGGGTGACGCTCCTCCGCCCACATGGAGGAGCCGCCCCTGCCAGGCACCACCTCTCTTTGCTAGCCCGGGAGCAGCAGGTGCAGTCTGTCTTTGTTGCAGCCTCTTTTTACCAAGCCCAGGGAACTCCAGAGAACAGTAAGGCAGTCCTTCTTCAGTCCTTTCTCAAGTGTAGATGTGATCTGAGAACTGGGTACCAGGGGTGCCACAGTTATGCCCAGAAAGTGCCCTCAGGGATGTGGTGGTTACTAGCCAACGGGCTACCAGATCACCTCCGGCCTGATGATGGCTTCCTGTGGTGTGGCAACTAGCTATCCTAGAGTGCAACACTTAGCCCACTCCGAAGATGGCTGGACCCCTCCCTCGGTGTGTGGAACTTGGTAGCCCACCCTAGAGGTGTGGCTGCCTGAGGGCTACATGCCCATGGGAAAACCTGTTTCACAACTGTTTTCACCTCTTTTCCCCATCACTAACCTGTACTAGAAAAAAGAGCAGCAGCCCCTCTTGTGTGTAGGAGGTTTTTACTGTTATGGACAACTATGTATCCTACTTTTTAATATACAGCACCCTGCCTTAGGACTCAATAGGCCTGCTATAGATGTGACTTATATACATTAAAAAGGGAGGTTTGGATTTTGTCAATATTTTAAATGGCAATGTCAAGTTAGCAGTTTAAAACTGCTCCACGAGTCTGCAGTGGCAGGCTGGAAGACATATTTGACTTTGTCACACTCAGGATGGCACAATAAGTGCTGCAGCTATGAGGGGCTGCTTAACTTACAGGCCCTGAGCACCTCTGGTACCATATACTAGGGACTTATAGGTAAGTTAAGTTATGTCAATTAGGTATAAGCCAAATATTACGCTATTAAGGGTCAGAGCACTGGCACTGAGGTCTGGTTAACAGGCCTCAGTGCCCTATCAGAGTCAAAAACTAGCAGCATCATTCCAAAACTTTGAAAGTAGTCATGCAAAAAGAGGCATTTCCTTACAGAATCCTTATAATAGGCAGCAGCCTAGGATAATTTCCAGTGATCAGATGTAGGTGTCTCTATGGTAAATTTGGGGGAAACCCTGAGGGTATCCATTTAAAACGGACCCTTAAGAAGACAATTGGCTGGGTACAACAAAGTCACCAATAATTGTAGACATCAGTCATTTTCATCAAATCCATGGACCTTCCAGTTGCACCAATCTGGGGTGGTTACCTCACTGTCATAAATCACTGTGTTTGCTACACCTCAGGGTTATCAGATGTTTTTGTCTTTTTAATTTAACCTGGCTATCAACGTTTCAAGACCAAAATGAGGGTGGTGACTGAGAAGTGCTGCAAGTGCCTAATTGATAACCATTTCATGGTTTTCCTGGGAGCGTTGAGTGGGCTGAAAATAGCCCCATTCACTGCGTTCCCAGGAAATTATGCTAAAAAGGTGTCTTTGGAAAGCTGAAAAACTCAGCTTTCCAATAATACCTCCTCTTTCCTGTAAAGTAGCAGTTTATTACAGTAGGATGTGATCACCTGCTTTCCCCCTAGACACCATGGATTTTTTGCATTGGAGTGGCCCCTTGGACAAGGGCCTGTGCTCCCACTTACAACTCCTAACATCATTAGTCTTTCTCCCCCCCCCCCCGGGGGGGGGCAGAAGGGGTTGGTTATCCCCAGTTTACCATCCGCGGGGGCAGAAAGCCCACTAGACACCAGGCCTGATTTTTTTTAAAATGCGATGGGCCGGCCCACCAAGTGAAGGGCTATGCACACGCCTCAAAGAGGGCACAACAGTCTTTCTGCAACCCTGGGGTGCAGATTAAGGGGGCTATGTCCACAACCAGCCCCAACCCCTGTGGGAAGCGGAAGCTGATTAGACACATGTACAATAAAAAATAAATAAACATGTAGGGGGGCCCATTATAATCAGTGTCACAGTCCAATGCCAAAAAGCAAAAACAAGCATTACAGTCATTCAACCCCCCACCCACCTGGGGTGCAGATTTGGAGTCAGAATGCCCACTAGACACCAGAGATAAACGGAACAAAGCCAAAGAGGTGGGGTTGACCACCATGCACAGGGCAATGCCCCACCCTAAAATGGGAACCACCGTCTTTCTGCCACCCCCCACTTACCCCCGGAGCAGATTGATGATTTGTTCTCAATCTGCCATAGAGCCCTCTAGAGACCGGGAAAAATTAAAAACAAATAAAGCAAAAGGGGTGAGGGTGTTCCACCATGGGTTCGGGCCATGCCCCAAACCTAAAACGAGAAAATAGCCTTCCTGTCCCACCTGGGGAAAGATGGGGGTAATAACCTCTAATCTGCCCCACGGAGGGAGGGGTCAGAATGGCCACTAGTCACCAGGGATTTTAGATTTGGGCAAAATAAAAGAGTGCAGGTGTCCCACCCTGACATTGGGCCATACCCCAGGTCCGAAAGGGGCAAACCAGTCTTTCTGCCCCACTCCAGGTGGCAGAGAGAGGGGTTTACCCCTAATTTGCCCCCAGGAGGTAGAAACCTGCTGGAAACCAGGAATTTCAACATTGCCTCAAAAAACACAAAAAAGGATGGTGTGGCTTACCCTGGCACTGAGCCATACCTCATTCCCAGAAGGGGCAGATAGGATGTTTGTCCTGATTGGGGATGTTACCTCAATCTGAACCCGTGGGGGTGAAAAGCCCATTGGACACCATGTATTTTACAGTTGGACAAAGAAAAGGGGTGCTGGCATCCCACCCTGGCATAGGGCCATACCTCACCCCAAGAGGGACATACCAGTCTTTCTGCCCCTCCGTGGGGGGACAGAGAGGGGTGTTGTCCCCAAATCACCCATGGGGTAGAATGACCACTAGACACTAGATTTATCAATTTGTCTTCGAAGGAAACAAAAGGATGAGGGCAGTATTACTGGCCATCGAGCCATACCCTGACCCCAGCAGGGGTAACAGAGTCTTTCTGTCCACCTGGGGCAGATAGAAGGTTAGCACCAATTAAGGAAGGTGCCCCTTATCTGCCTCCTCAGAGGTAGAAAGACCACTAGACACCAAAGATTTTGTGTTTGGGCGAAGCAAAGAGGTGCAGGCATCCCACCCTGGCATTGGGTCATACCATCCACCCCAGGAATAACAAACCAGTCTTTTTGTCCTTGCCCAGGGGACAGAGTGGGGTTTTCTCCATTTGACCCCAGGTGGGGGGTATAGAAAACCCACTGGAGACCAAGGATTTCAACATGTAGCCATTAGGAAAATGTGTGATTTTAGTCACAGTTTGAGGTTTGTAGTGCATTTTTGGGAAAAAAGTATAGGATCGATGCAAGGCACAGCACCCTGGACACCAAATTGTGTCTAGCTTCCAGAAATGTCTAGATTTAGTAGATTTCCCATAGGTTGCAACCGAGCCAGAGTCCAATTACCGCAGCTGTCCCTATTGGCAGTGTCTCTACATTGCATTTTGGGGCCTTTTGTGTAGCGGGCACTAGACCGACCCCCACAAGCGGGGTGCTGTTTTAATCTGGAGATCTGTGGAAACACTGGGTGGTTGGAAATTTGTGTATCTCTGCAGATTCCTGAACTTTCATTCACAGAAATGTGAGGCAAATTTGTGCTTTTAGCCAAAGTTTGAGGTTTTCAGGAGCTTCTGGGTAAGAAGATCTTGTGATAGCCACACACGTCATACCACCTTCGGCTTCTCTGGGTGTCTAGTTTTCAGAAAACTCCAGGTTTAGTAGGTTTCCCTTTGTATCGGCAGAGTTAGGGCCGCAGTTCTGCAGACACCCACATTGCAAAAAAGGGGTTAGTTTTGAGTGGAAAAATGTGATCTGTCCATTTTACATGTTGAGCCCTTTCCTTACGAGGGTGCAAGGTCCACCCACACAAGTGGGGTATCATTTTTATCAGGAGACATGTGGGAACGCAGGCTGGTAGGAAATTTTTTGGGATCCCCACTGATTCCAGAACTTTCCCTCACAATAATGTGAGGGAAATGTGTGTTTTTAGCCAAAGTTAGAGGTTTGCAAGGGCGTCTGGGTAACAAAACATCACAAGAACCACACTCTAACCTCCATGGACTCCCCCAGATGTCTGGTTATCAGAAATGTCTGAGTATGGAAAGTTTCCCTGGGTGACCGCTGAGCTAGGGCCCAAAATGATCAGCCACCCACATTGCAAAAAAGGCATGTGGGAACACTGGGTGGTAGGAAATGTGTGGATGCTCGCAGATTCTGAAACATTCTCTCACAGAAATGTAAGGAAAATGTGTGTTTTTAGCCAAAGTTTGAGATTTGCAAAGGATTGTGCCTTCCAAATGTAAGGCTGTGTGCAAGAAAGAAGACATTTTACAAAATGCCCTCTGAATAACATGATATTATGGGTAACCACAAATCCAAAGTGTACAAAGAACCACTGTTCCTGAAGTTCTGGGTATCGCGTATTTTTGGAAAACCTACGAACCCTATATAGCTCCGTGACCAGAAGGTTCTGTCGGATGTAACTGTATATTGCCTTTGTAAATCGGCTATCGGGTCATGAAGTTACAGATGAAGATGTGGGAAATGGCTGTTTTTTTCCTACTCATTGTCATTATTTATATATTTTAATAGCTAGTTTTGTAGGGAAAATGCTAAGGGATCTAAACAAATGACACCTTGCTGAATTTAAAATTGTGTCTACTTCTTAGAAATGTATAGCTTTCCAGGATCACCCTATTTGAAAACACAAAAACTAGGAAAAATGGACTACCTCTTAGAAAAATGCAAATCTGGTGGGGAAAAAAATTGTTTTTTTGATACAACATTGCTTGTTCCTGAAAGCTGGGAAGATGGTGGTCCTAACACAACAAACATTTTGTTAATGCAATTTGCATAAAAACAAATGCTTTCTTGCAGAACATTTTTTCCCATTCCAACCACAACAACCAAAATGTAGTTATATTTTGGTGATTTTCTTGGTTCCCTTCTTCAGAATCTACAAACCTAGAGTGCTTTTGGAATCACTAGGATGTTGGAAAAAAAAGGATGCAAATTCGGCATTGATACTTCTTATGGAAAAAAGTTATGAATTTGTAAACACGAGCTACCCCTAACATCCAAAAAAGGGCTAAGCACGGGGAAGATGGGAGAAACTAAGCACTGGCAGTCAATAGATAAAAGTGCTGCATTAGCATGTGGCCAGGTGCACGTTCTCAAATCAGCAGTCAATTATCTGTGAGGTAACAGCAGCTTGCAATTGACCTAGTGAGAACACCAGTTGCTTTGATTTCTATAACAATGCACATACCTCTGGAACTTTCACACATGGACCCGCATGAAGACAACTTTTAAACCCTTTCTTAAAACAAAGACAGCGGTGGTTTCTTCACTTGCGTGGGGGAGCGTTGCCTCCCCCCTCCCCTACCTGCTGTGAGCTGCGCAGAAAAAAATAAAATGGCAAGGAAAAGATTTCATTACCATTTTATTTTTTACTGTGGTGCGCACTGTAGCAGCCAGCCTGCTCCGAGCCCAGAGACATACGGGGCATCTCCTCTACTGCCGATTGGCAGCAGAGGACAGGAGCAGTGGCAGGCTGAATGCTCCAAAGTGCACATATCACTTTGGACAGCTGTCTTGCGCTGTCCAAAGTGGCATGCGCACTTTGAAGCTCTCCACCTAGCTGTCTTAGACAGCTGGGTGGATACCAAGCACAGGCCTAAAGGGCCTGAAGGAGCATCCATGCAGGACGCTCCATCCAATCCTGGTGCTGCAGGGCAGCACGGTTATTGGTTAAGCAAGTCGGCTGGTCCCATGCTGCAGGAAAGAGGAAGATCGGGTCCGGAGTGAGGAGCGCGGTTGGGTAAGTGTCTTTTTTTCTTTTTTTTTGTTATGTGTATTTTATGTGTAGTGTAGTATGTTTTGTGTTCTCAGCAGTGGTTTGTCCGCCTCACAACTCCCAATAGCTGGCAGCCGCCACTGAACAAGGGGCCCTGCAAGTTTTCTGGGTCCATGTGTGATGCGCTATCTTAGCCCAAGGGTTTTTCCCTTTGAATTCTGGGACCTGTAGTTTTGTTTATTCCATCATAAAACAGCACTACAAGTCCCAGAATCCAAATAAGAACCTGGAGTAGAAAACTGTGAGATTTCGGAGGCTTCTAAATGCAACAATTTAGAATCTTTAAATAATAAATCCGATGTAATTGGGAACTATGCAAGGAAATGATTATTAAAACATTCCAAAGTCTTAAATATTGTGAAATCCACATATTTATAAAATTGCAACTCAAGCATCGAATGATTCGTACATTTTTAGAATTACTTTTGGACTTGAGCTAAGGGTGCATAAGCCACTTTGCTATAACACAAACATGGACACTTTGATTAACTTTCTGGCCCACAGAGAGTCTAGTCCGTCTTCTATGTAGATGATCATGGGCCCTCCCTTTGCGACTTTGTCATCTGATGATCTGCATGCTCGTCTAACCTGCAATCAGAAACTTAATTCCGGTACATTTTATACTTGCAGAAAGAATTCTATGTCAGACCACGGAGGATTCGTATTATGCTTCTCTTTCTTTACTGAAGCAAATACAGCAGCCAATAAACTTTAAACAGCATAACCCGGAAGGACTGCCCCTCCCTTGTATACACCAATTACAGTTCCCCAAATGGGTATAAATGTCCTGAAGTCCATACTCCGTCCTCTTTCTTTGCTGCTACAGCAGCGAGTTAAGTACATGCGATATTATTATTATTATGTGATTTGGTGTTATATTGGATGATATGGATATTGCATGATCGTTTGCTACAACACGATTTTCGCGCGTATAGCGGTGCTTGTTTGGTTTGTTGTTTATCCCTGGCATTTCGAGGAGCGGGACAGACGTGCGTTGCGCGCTTGAGGAGGCAGTCCTCTTCTCACTGCCAATTAACACGCGCATGCACTGACGCGATCGGCTCCTCGCGTCAGTGCTTGTGTTGGCTGTCTCAGTCCTCGGTCCCAGAGAACGCCCGACGGGGCGAATAAACGGCGAAAGGCTCTGCCTCCGGAGAGTTTAAAGGGGTGGCTCCCTCCACAATAAATAAATAAATTTAAAAGAGTGTTATACATAAATCAGGCTTTTCATCAAGACTGAGGACTGGGAACTGTAATCTGTAACAGTCTGAATTACCACAAAAGAAATTTTGTCGCTCCTGGCTTGCTCTCCCCCTGAACCTCCTCCACACCTCCTTTAGTAAGATGGCGTACTACGCCGAGGAGGTTGATCAATGGGCTGATTATAATGATTATGCTGAGTTTAAGGAGGTGCCTTATGAGCACCAGATGGAGGAGCAGTTAGTAGAAGCCCTGGATTCCCATGTACAGGGTTCAGTGAACAGAGCTTTGATTAAGGCCTTACAACCCTTCACAAAACCCCTAAAAAATTACAGAAAACGACCTTTCAATGCCTCATTGAGTGAACCCTCATTCCACTCCTCAGCAGAAATATTATGCCAGGTGGCATCCTCTGTCCTCAAGGATCATGGGTATGGCGGTTCCCTTTCTTCTGGGCCTTCAGGTAATTCTTCCCTCTCAAACCCGGAGGCGGAGGAGTCTTCTCCTGCCGCGCTGGACACGTGAGATTCTGACCAAGACACCAAATTGCCTAATAGAGCAGCAAAACGCAAACGTAAAACTCACAACGTGAGCTCAAAAAACACAAATAAGACCCTGTTATTTGATCCTAAGAATATTGTTCACCCGAGGTCGACGGAATGGGTGCCTTGCGTGGAGGTGGCGCATTACATCCAAGAGAACCTCAGACAAGGTTTTGAGTGTGAAGTGCGCACTACTCTTAAATCTAAATGTCCTAGACCCTCCCTTTTAGGCAAGGTAGCAGACACCCCAGAACTAGACCCCAAAATGGCAACCTTCCTCAAGAAGCTCGCCAAGGATCCCAAGAAGGGATTGGATAGGGCATGGAGGGGATGCCAAGACAAACTATTGGATATATCTGGACCCCTCACAAAAATCCTTGATTCAGCGGTCAGAGCTAAGGACTCTAATTCACCCCTTGATCCAACTGAAATCTTTGAATGGGCACAAAGAGCCTTATGTTTTTTGGGCAACGCAAATTGCACCCTTTCGACCGAGCGCAGAAGAGCCTTCTTAATGAGAACCGATCCGCAACTGGCCAGTACAGAGGCAGGCACGTTAGCTAACGAATTGTTATTCGGTGACAAATTTGTCAAGGAGCTCGGGAAATATGTGGCTACCTTCTCGGCCCTAGACAAGGCCCAATCGTCAATTAAAAGGTGTTCCACACTGGCCTTTTTACCAGGGCCGGACGCTTCAGGGGTCGAGCGACCGGCCGAGGATATAACCAGACCTCCAGAGGTTTTGATCAACGAGGGCGTGGCAGTGCCACCCTCTCAAATTTCTACCCCACCCGTAACCGAGGTGGCAGAGGCAAGCAAAACCGAGGCCGTTATAGAGGACAAAACAATTCCGGCGACTCCTCCTATGCAGGTAAGCCTTATTCAGACTGGGGAAGTATTGGTGGGAGGCCGAATTGGGTTGTTTCTTCACAAGTGGGAGAGGTTGACACAAGACCCTTGGGTACTTCAGACGGTACAGGACTTTCAGATAGAGTTTTATTCCTCCCCTCAGCAGAATTGCAGACCTCAACCTCTACATTTTTCCCAAGTAGAGAAGTCTTTCATAGAAGAAAAAGTGGGGTCTCTGATGAAAAAAGGGGCAGTTGTAGAGACGGTACCCCACCCTTGCGGTTTCACCAGTACAATATTCTTGGTACCAAAGAAAGATCAGGGTTTCCGACTAGTCCTGAACCTCAAAGAATTCAAATCTTGGGTAGTGTATTGCCATTTCAAAATGGAGGGCATACACTTACTGAGAGATCTATTATTAGAAAAAGATTGGATGGTGCATCTCAATCTAAAGGACGCTAATCTGGCAGTACCGATTTTCCCTCCACATCGGAGGTTCTTACAATTCCAATGGGGACTCCGATGGTTCAAGTTTTCGGCCATGCCCTTCGGGCTTTCGTCTGCCCCTTGGTGTTTCACCAAACTCCTGAAGCCGGTGGTGCAGTATCTGAGGGAGAGAGGGGTGAGACTTATCATTTATTTGGATGACATCCTCATCATGGCACAGAGTGTGGAAACAGTACTACTACATCTAGCTTGGACGACCCAACTCCTGCAAGACTTGGGGTTCGTCATCAATTCAGACAAGTCCATACTAACTCCTGCCCAATCGATGGAGTTCTTGGGATTTCAAGTGAATTCGGTACTAGCACAATTGTTACTCCCATTGAAAAAGAGGATTTCGATGAAGAAAGAGTTGAGGAGAGCGCTTAACTCTCTCCGACTATATCGTTGAGGATTTTGGCACGTTTGGTAGGCCTGTTAGCTTCCTCTAATCAGGCAATTTTCCTGGGTCCTCTCCATTACCGGGCACTTCAAAGGATGAAGATCATGCACTTGCGCAAGGGTCTGAGTTATGCGGAACAGATTCTGCTATCCACGGAGGCCAGGACAGAGACATCCTGGTGGTTGGAACGCATGGAATGGCAAGGCCATTTTTGTGTCAGTCCCAGAGGTGGTTATAGAATCCGATGCCAGCCGATGGGGCTGGGGGCCCGGTGCGGTTTAGTGGAAACGGGGGACAGATGGGACTGAAATTACACATAAATTGCCTGGAACTATTGGCAGGGTCTTTTGCGATCTGAACACTTTCTCCACAAAAGGCGAGTTGTTGTATCCTTCTGCGGATGGACAATGTGTCAGCAGTGAGATACATCAATCGTTTGGGTGGCACGAGGTCTCGGCTACTGGCGGAAATAGCCAAATATTTCTGGCACTATTGTCTGCTGCAAGTCAAAAAGAGACCTTCCTCCGAGACACGAAATATGAATAAACTTAAAATATAAAATAACAAACAGGCAAACAGTCACCAGCCAATAGATAAACAGACAGTCACCAGTATGTCAATAAATCAAATTTCTGCCCAGCTAGGTAGAATCAAATGTATATATCTTTATTAGCCAAATTCATAAATGCCTTTTATTAAAAATTTCTTATTAAAAACATGTTAATTCAGACACACAGTAAAAACAGTACCGTACTTAAGTATCATAAAAGACAAAAAGATCTTCAATTTCATATACATCAATACACAATCCAATAGATAAAAATATGATATTAAAATATTCATAAAAGGAAAGGGAATAAACGAAAAATTAGAGCAAGAAGAAAAATACACCAATGATTAACACTAAACATACGTCATTAATTACAACCATAAGAAAAAAATTCAATTGCTTGTCATGATACAATAATGCATACAGTATACAAAGTAATCTTCTTAAAAAAAGGCGTCAACGCGTTTCGGTGGGTCTCTAAATTGTATAGCAACCACCTTCCTCAGGACTAAAAAGATAACTCCCGTACCAAAATTCGGAAAGACAATATGTCTGTAATAAAAAAGCATGTATGAATCTCAAAACAATATGCGCATACAGATAATTTATACATATTGACACACTGGTCACATGCATCCATACACTCTCACTCACACTACCTGTCACAAGGAACTGGAATACCTAATTACCTTGGTATGTCTTCCAATATTGGACATAAATTAGATCATGGGCGGTAGCCTCAATGACTCCAAATCTTGTTGTCTGAAAATAACATCATAACAACGCTAAATGAGTTCATATATTCTTCATAACTGACTCCCAAATCCTCTGAACTCAAAATGCCAAACGAATACCTACCATAGGCACACCAGGCAGAAAACGTTTGTCAATATCACCCGATTGCCAAATAAGTGGTAATTCTCTTCACAATCCTGTTGAGAAATATGTACATACAGAACAAGATCAGAACAAACTCTTTCCTCACAAAGGAACTGCATAAATAAAGAGGACCTAATACTCAACCTACCTTGAATAGATAAAAAATATATAAATATTTTAGCAGCCAGCTTATTTAAAAAGATGAACTAGACTTGACTAGTATGAATTATTTAGCAAACCAATCAGCCCTCCAAATTTCGATTCATGGGTTGTCTGTGCTCAAACAAAAGCGCCAAGATTCATCCGCTCTGGATACTCGGGTATATGTAACGCAAACGAAGCTTATCAGACCCAAGCCCACATTAATATCAGGACCATGGCTTAAACTAATACCACCACCTATCCCAAATCTATAACCGAAGACGATGAACCCTTCAACATACTGTGACCAAACCACCATACGAGACCAAATAAGATCCCTTAATATCTTATCTACACAACCCCGTGTCAAAAACTAAAAGGCGTAAAATACGCCTGGGTCGGCCACTAACCGCCAACCGACCTAAAACCCTCTAACACGATCTATAATACTCTTACCTCCTCAGACGAGTATCCTTCCAGCAGCGACGGGGTCTCTGCCTCCGCACGTCAGCATCAAGACAAATGAAGTCTCACCTTTGTTTTTATACTAGTACTACTTCCGTCGGGAATTCAATCCACCTGCTTCCATATCTGCAGTCACATGATACCTCCTACGCTAATCGGCGCCATTTAAAAAGATTTATCAACTCATCCGCCATCTTGTAGTGACTAATAATCGTCGAAACTCCTGAACACGTTCAGAATAATGCGATATTTAATTAAATTCAAACAACTAGCGATTGTCAATCATCAGTGATAATAAAGTATCACATTAATTTTTACACTTATACTCCTTCCGTCGGGAGTTCATTCCACCTGACTCCATAATACTCTAACCTCCTCAAACATTTATCATTCCAAAACCGACGGGGTATCTGCCTCCGCACGTCAACATAAAAACAAGTCAAGTATCACCTTTATTTTTACACTTGTACTACTTCCGTCGGGAATTCATTCAAACTCCATAAATCCAATCACAAGATACCTCCTATAACAATCGGCGCCATTCAAACAGGTTTACCAACTCGTCCGCCATCTTGTAGCGGCTAATAATAATCGAAAAGCCTGATCACGTTCAGAATCATACACTATTTAATAAAAATCGACAATACCAATGCCTATACATAATTGCTTCCCTATCTCCGCATCAATATGATTTCAATCAGAAAACTACAAAACGGAAAGAAGTTTTTGGGAAAAAAGTTTCAATTTAGTCTACTATACAGAAGGTCTCTTTTTGACTTTTAGTCTTGCTTGGTACCCACTTCCTCTGTAGTATTGGGTCCCTCTCATTTTATTGAGATATAGTGGAACAGTCCGGTTGGGCTGGAGAGTGTGTTTTGTTGATTTCGGTAGTAGCCAAGGTTGAGAGGCTGAGCCGATGGACCATTTTAAGACTTTTGGTTTTAGCGATGATCAGCTTAATAGAATTATTAACACTAAGAATGGTGGTAAAATTATGTTAATATCAGGCAAAGGAGAAAATTGGGGTAAACTAGTTAACCTCAAGAAGAAATTGATAAGGACCGAGGCACATGCAGATTTTTTAATCGAATATGTCAAGTCAGGGGTTATTCCCATTGGACTACAAGTACGAAATGAACCGGGTCTTTTTGTTGAGAATCGTAAGTTTTTGGAAACTTGGGCTATGATTTCTAATAGATGCAGCCGAGATTGGATGCTTTTAATTATAGAGACGGCGCATGAACTTATTATTATAGAAAAAGAGGCTATAGATAAATTGGAGTTGGAATTACGTAATAATACCTCTTTAGAAGACGCTAAAAAGAAATTAGAGGATATTAACAGAGATGTGGATGGATATAGAGATTATCTCTTCAATAAAAAAACAAATAAATTGAAGAAGGATATGGAGAGATTCAAGCAGGAATTGGTTTATCCATTCCTTAGTGACAACTATTATCAACAGAGGAATGAGTCTGGTTGGGACAGGGATAGGGTACCTAGAAGACAGATCTATAATAGAGGCGGGAGAAAGCAGGTTACGTTCTCAGAGACATCTGGCTCTAGTAGCGATGAAGAGTATATGCCTAGAGGAGATGTAGGAGGTAGAGGTACTAATAAGGAACATGTTCCTTTTTTAGATTCTCGCCCCAGGAGGCCCCAGCGATTCAATGGGAATCCGGGGAGGGGTCAACCGAGTCGGGGCCCTCTTCCTCTACAAGAATATATTCGGACAAGAAATCAACGATATTGGCGTCAAACAGAATACCAGTAATTAATCTTTCAGATAAAGTGTTGTCAGAGACAGAAGTGGGTATATTGAGCAGAGGTTTTAGTTTTGTCCCGACCACTCAAGTTGATAGATTTCAGTTAGAGAAAGACATGCGTGCATTTTTTCGGAAGGTTAGACTTAAACGGTTCTTTGAAGGACGTGAACCAAGAGAGAACGTGAATGTTTCTGGTCTTAAGCCGAAATCTACTTTTACCCCTACACTTGCTATGGTAGGAAAGAACATTGAAGTGTTTGAAAAAGCGGTAGAAATAGGTATTTGCAATTTGTTGAGTTCATCCTCTAGCTATGTATCTCACAATATAAGTAAAGAAGAAAGGTTAGCATTGTCTCTGCTTAAAAATGACACCAACTTGACTATTAAACCCGCAGATAAGGGTGGTGGCGTGGTACTGTTCAACACAGACGATTATAATACAAGGATATACGATCTTTTAAGTGTGACTGAACATTATGAGAAAGTTAGTGTAGGTTGTTTGGAAAATGTGACACAAGAGTGTCTAAGAATTTTAACTGAGGCTAAAGACAATTTTGTGATCTGTGAAGAGGAGTTTAAATTCTTGAACAACTTGAACCCACGCACACCAGCTTTGTATGGTCTACCTAAGGTCCATAAGAATTCCATTGACCCTCCGATGCGTCCTATAGTTAGTAGTATCGATTCATTGCTCGAACCTATCAGTAAATATGTGGACCATTTTTTGCGTCCTTGTGTATGCAGCCAGAGGTCCTATGTTAGAGATTCGGCGCATTTTATTTCCCTTATTGAAGGAAAAGAGTTCTGTGGAGAGACTCAGTGTCTTGTTACTTTAGACATTGAGTCTCTCTACACGAACATTCCACAGGAAGATACAATACTTGTTGTGGGCGAGGTGTTAGACAATATGGACCTAGGTGGGGCAAACAAGGATTTTATTGTTGAGTGCGTCAGATTGGTACTTATGAATAATATCTTTCTGTTTAAAGAGGAATTATTTAGACAAAAGAAAGGGACCAGTATGGGAGCTACATGTGCTCCGAGTCTGGCCTGTCTGTATGTTGGACAGTTTGAATCTAAACATATTTTTAATGAATTAGCACCTTTTTTTGAAAATGTAGCGGGTTGGTACCGCTACATTGACAACATCTTTTTTATCTGGGATGGAGAGACTGAACAATTAGAAGAATTTTTAGTGTGGCTTAATTTAGGGGACTCTAATTTGAAATTTACCTATTCTTATAGTAGGGAGAAGGTGGATTTTCTAGATATCTCGATTTTAGCTAGAGATAGACATCTAGAGGTGGAACTCTATGTTAAACCAATGGCGAAGAATACTTTATTACACTTTTCTAGTTTTCACCCCAAATCACAAAGAGAAAATATTCCTTTTAGTCAATTTCTCCGTCTACGAAGAAATTGTTCAGATCTTGATGATTTTTATAAACATTCATTAGCTCTCAAAAGAAGTTTAAGGATAGAGGGTATCCGAAAAGACTTATTACCCACTCCTTTAAACGAGCTAGGTTTTTTGACCGTGATGCTATGATTAATAAATCTCCGAAAGAGAAAAACCCATGGATAAGGTGGTGTTCGTGAGTAAATATTCAAATATAAGTAACCAAATTAAAAATATTGTCAATAAGAACTGGCATATTTTAAACCACGATGAAGCCAACAAGTTAGAGAAGCCTTTATTTGCTTTTAAGAAGAATAAAAACTTGAAGGATCTGTTGGTAAGTACTTACCGTGAGGATTCGCGGTGTACTCAACGTACCATTACTAATACGATACCAGTTGGGAATGTGAGTTGTGGTTCATGTAATGTCTGCAGCCAATGCATAGTGGCAAAAGAAATTCAGGTTAATGGCTGTAGCACTAAATCTAAAAGTCTCAACAATTGTAGAAGTAAGAATATTGTCTATTTGCTCAAATGTCCCTGTGATCAATATTACGTGGGAGAGACTGGTAGGGAATTGCGGGTCAGAATACAGGAACATAGATCGGCCATTAAAACAAGGAAATTGAATGCCCCTCTGGTAACCCATTTTATTGAAAAATGACATAGTGAAAATCATTTTATGTGGTTTATTCTTGAGAAGGTCTTTATTGGTAGAAGAGGTGGAAATATGCAAACTAAGAGAAAGTCGCGTGAACAGTGGTTCATTTCCAGACTAAACACTGTACGAAATGGCTTAAATTCAAAAGAGGAATGGGATAGGATCATTGGGGCTACTTGATGATAGATAGTTCTGTATAGTAGACTAAATTGAAACTTTTTTCAAAAAAACTTCTTTCCGTTTTGTAGTTTTTTAGATTTCTGATTGAAATCATATTGATGCGGAGATAGGGAAGCGATTATGTATAGGCATTGGTATTGTCGATTTTTATTAAATAGTGTATGATTCTGAACGTGTTCAGGCTTTTCGATTATTATTAGCCGCTACAAGATGGCGGACGAGTTGGTAAACCTGTTTGAATGGCGCCGATTGTTATAGGAGGTATCTTGTGATTGGATTTATGGAGTTTGAATGAATTCCCGACGGAAGTAGTACAAGTGTAAAAATAAAGGTGATACTTGACTTGTTTTTATGTTGACGTGCGGAGGCAGATACCCCGTCGGTTTTGGAATGATAAATGTTTGAGGAGGTTAGAGTATTATGGAGTCAGGTGGAATGAACTCCCGACGGAAGGAGTATAAGTGTAAAAATTAATGTGATACTTTATTATCATTGATGATTGACAATCGCTAGTTGTTTGAATTTAATTAAATATCGCATTATTCTGAACGTGTTCAGGAGTTTCGACGATTATTAGTCACTACAAGATGGCGGATGAGTTGATAAATCTTTTTAAATGGCGCCGATTAGCGTAGGAGGTATCATGTGACTGCAGATATGGAAGCAGGTGGATTGAATTCCCGACGGAAGTATACTAGTATAAAAACAAAGGTGAGACTTCATTTGTCTTGACGCTGACGTGCGGAGGCAGAGACCCCGTCGCTGCTGGAAGGATACTCGTCTGAGGAGGTAAGAGTATTATAGATCGTGTTAGAGGGTTTTAGGTCGGTTGGCGGTTAGTGGCCGACCCGGGCGTATTTTACGCCTATTAGTTTTTGACACGGGGTTGTGTAGATAAGATATTAAGGGATCTTATTTGGTCTCGTATGGTGGTTTGGTCACAGTATGTTGAAGGGTTCATCGTCTTCGGTTATAGATTTGGGATAGGTGGTGGTATTAGTTTAAGCCATGGTCCTGATATTAATGTGGGCTTGGGTCTGATAAGCTTCGTTTGCGTTACAGATACCCGAGTATCCAGAGCGGATGAATCTTGGCGCTTTTGTTTGAGCACAGACAACCCATGAATCGAAATTTGGAGGGCTGATTGGTTTGCTAAATAATTCATACTAGTCAAGTCTAGTTCATCTTTTAAATAAGCTGGCTGCTAAAATATTTATATATTTTTTATCTATTCAAGGTAGGTTGAGTATTAGGTCCTCTTTATTTATGCAGTTCCTTTGTGAGGAAAGAGTTTGTTCTGATCTTGTTCTGTATGTACATATTTCTCAACAGGATTGTGAAGAGAATTACCACTTATTTGGCAATCGGGTGATATTGACAAACGTTTTCTGCCTGGTGTGCCTATGGTAGGTATTCGTTTGGCATTTTGAGTTCAGAGGATTTGGGAGTCAGTTATGAAGAATATATGAACTCATTTAGCGTTGTTATGTTATTTTCAGACAACAAGATTTGGAGTCATTGAGGCTACCGCCCATGATCTAATTTATGTCCAATATTGGAAGACATACCAAGGTAATTAGGTATTCCAGTTCCTTGTGACAGGTAGTGTGAGTGAGAGTGTATGGATCCATGTGACCAGTGTGTCAATATGTATAAATTATCTGTATGCGCATATTGTTTTGTGATTCATACATGCTTTTTTATTACAGACATATTGTCTTTCCGAATTTTGGTACGGGGAGTTATCTTTTTGGTCCTGAGGAAGGTGGTTGCTATACAATTTAGAGACCCACCGAAACGCGTTGACGCCTTTTTTTAAGAAGATTACTTTGTATACTGTATGCATTATTGTATCATGACAAGCAATTGAATTTTTTTCTTATGGTTGTAATTAATGACGTATGTTTAGTGTTAATCATTGGTGTATTTTTCTTCTTGCTCTAATTTTTCGTTTATTCCCTTTCCTTTTATGAATATTTTAATATCATATTTTTATCTATTGGATTGTGTATTGATGTATATGAAATTGAAGATCTTTTTGTCTTTTATGATACTTAAGTACGGTACTGTTTTTACTGTGTGTCTGAATTAACATGTTTTTAATAAGAAATTTTTAATAAAAGGCATTTATGAATTTGGCTAATAAAGATCTATACATTTGATTCTACCTAGCTGGGCAGAAATTTGATTTATTGACATACTGGTGACTGTCTGTTTATCTATTGGCTGGTGACTGTTTGCCTGTTTGTTATTTTATATTTTAAGTTTATTCATATTTCGTGTCTCGGAGGAAGGTCTCTTTTTGACTTTTAGTCTTGCTTGGTACCCACTTCCTCTGTAGTATTGGGTCCCTCTCATTTTATTGAACTATTGTCTGCTGCACCACATCTCAATGACGGCGGAGTATATTCCGGGCAGCTCCAATGTGGTGGCAGACTGGAACTCACGTTTCCTACGGGACTCCAGCGATTGGAGACTGCATCCCAGAATATTCCAACAATTGAACAAGAAGTGGGGCCCATGCTCGATAGATCTCTTTGCGTCCAGGCTGAACACTCAGCTTCCTCAGTTTTACAGTTGGCGACCGGATCCTCAGGCACTTAACTCGGACGCATTCCTTCAAACATAGACAACGGGCACACACTATGCATTTCCCCCGTTCGTCATGATCCAGAGAGTGTTGGCAAAGGTCCGCACACAGAGTGCGGAATTAATAATGATCTCCCCTTGTTGGAAAGCACAAGCATGGTTTCCGGTGGCGTTGTCCTTGACGTGTGCTCCTCCAATAAGTCTGCTCTCATTCCAAGAGATACTTCTAGACCCGCTGGGTCAGCCTCATCCTCTAGTGGTACAGGACCAGTTGTCCCTCATGGCATAGAGACTTTCAGGAGATGACGGCAAATGCCAGGAGTTTTGCAGGAGGCAATGTTTTTCCTGTCACAGTCTTGGGTACCCTCTACGCACAAACGATACGAGTCAGCTTGGTGTAGGTGGGTTGGTTGATGTTCTGAACGACAGGGGGATCCCGTGGGATCCGGAATACATATGATTGTTAATTTCTTATCTGAAATGGCTAACCAAGGTATGGCTTACCGGATGGTTAATAATTTCCGTTCCGCGATTTCGGCTGGTCATCCCCATGTGGATGGTAAACCAGTGGGGGAACACCCTCTAGTATGCAAAATAGTGAGAGGAATCAGATTGGTGAATCCACCTAAACCTAGATATTTCACTTTGTGGGACGTGGATGTGGTACTTCGTTTTCTCAGGAATTGGCCAGCGAATGAGGGTCTATCTCACAAACAACTGTCAGCAAAACTTACGCTATTATTATGTCTAATCTCCTGCAGGCGAGTCTCGGATGTACATGCACTGGATTTGGCAGGTAGAGTATTTACTCCTTTGTGGGTCTCATTTACAATTTCAAAAAGAACAAAGACTAATTCCAGATGTGTGACATATCCTGCTTTTCCACACCACAGTAAATTATCTGTTGTTCAATGCTTGAAGTGCTACGAGGATTGTACTCGTGAGTTTAGAAATGACGTAGCAGGACAATTGTTAATCTCATTGTAGAAACCTTTTCGCCCAGTCTCTTCAGCGACTTTAGCCAGGTGGGTAACTTGGTTGTTAAGTCAAGCTGGTGTGGATACTTCTGTATTTGGAGCTCACTCTGTAAGGGGAGTTATGGCTTCTAAGGCCTTTTTGACAGGTTCTCGCTTGGAGGACATCATGACTGCGGCGGATTGGTCTTCTGATTCAACATTTAAAACGTTTTATCACAAACCAATTGTTGATGTGGCATATACGGTGGTTGCTCAACTTTAAACTCGCATAATACGAAGCCTCCATGGACTGACATAGAATAAAAAAAAATCTAGCTGACGCGTCAAGAATTTTCAATTCTATTAAGGACACGGAGGCGAGGATTATCCCACCCTAGATTAACATGTAAAACATATGATGAATGGTTATGTTTTTGACAGAAGACTGATATATTGTATTAGTACATTTTAAGAGAATTGTTTATGGGTTTCCTGCCCGATTTTGTTGTTGAAGTATGTCCAGATATTGGAATATTACGACTTATATCTTCTTTTCAGGAGATCAGAGCAAGACGACTTGAAGGGTCTTGAAGAAGCACTGATGAGTTTCGTCGAGAGAGTATCTTCGTTGGAGTTATGGTTCAGGTCGATGGAGTGAATTGACGGAGTTTGGGTTCGATGGTTCAAGTTTATGGACTGTGTTTTATGGTTCGCAAAGAAAGGAAGGACTATGGAGTTCAGGACATTTATACCCATTTGGGGAACTGTGATTGGTGTATACAAGGGAGGGGCAGTCCTTCCGGGTTATGCTGTTTAAAGTTTATTGGCTGCTGTATTTGCTTAAGGAAAGAAAGAGAAGCATAATCCTCGCCTACGTGTCCTTAATAGAATTGAAAATTTTTGATGCATCAGCTAGAATTTTTTTTACGTCGATGCTACTGGCTGCGTTACTGTGCGAGGATTGTCCCTTTTCCATGTCTATCTACGCCGGGAGGATGAGTTGCCAGGATCGGGCTATTGAGATCGGAAGAAGGCAGAGTGCTGGTGAGTTCCCTAAGTAAAGTTATACACTGTTTAATTCTGTAGCCTCGTTGTTTACAGGACTTCTAGAAGTTGCAGGGTACTTTGCACTTATACATTATTAGGAAAGGAATTCAGGATTTCATTACCACATGGATTATTCATAATTCGTGGGAATTGCCTGAGTGCGAGGAAGGAGCGGTGATGCGATCTGGCAGTCGCTCGAGGAAGACTTCTGCATTTCTGTGTTAGTGGTTGAAATGTATCCCATGGCTATGTAAATGTGAAGATTCATTGTGTTGCTGTGTGAGGATAAATAAGTTGTTTTCGTTTTTGTCAGCTCGTTGGTAACAAATCACCTATCTCGTGAGCGGATAAGCTATCGAAAATATTTTCTTTTGGTTTAAAAACATAATTTTCCAGTTTTGAAAACAGAACTCCCAGCATTTATAAAACAGCAGAGGCGATTTATCATGGGGGTTCTCAAACAACCTGTTCTGGTACATGCACTGTGTTTTCATGGAGGCGAATGCGCCTGGAGGCAGCGTCAAGGCTAAAAGAGTCTCCTAGGCTGTGAGCAGATGGTCCCAACGTAGTTTTCTGCCCTCGAGGGTTGCGAAATCAAAAGTTAATCGTTAAATGAGAGAGTGAAAGGCAAGATGGGTGATGTTTTGTAGAGTGGTGGATGAAGGAGCACAGCTTTAAGTTGACCGGGTCCTGAGCACCGGCAGTTCTAAACAGCAGGTGCTGAGACGGGTCTCTATCGGGCTTTCCATTTTTACTCTCACCATCAGAGTGAAAAAAATCTTAGCTCTGCAGCAGTACCATCCTTCACTGTCTTTGATTTAACTTCGAAGAGACTCGTTATAGTACTTTCACACTCTCATCATTTCAGAACGGAAGCATTTTCAGTATTCTATACAACGAATCCATAGCTGTTGCATATTTTGTCTTATGCAACTAACAACCATTGGCAAAGCCAATAGTCCTGGCTTGGTGTAGGTGTAATGTTACTTGTATTATATACCGGTATGCAATGACAGAAGCAGCAGTACCAGTACCAGCATAGAGTGCCGTACCAATCACATGGCACACTATGCTAAACACAGATTTTTAGCTTATGTGTTTTTAGGCCACGCCCTTGATTAGATCGGCCACGCCCCTTTGAAAGAACCCCCCCACACACACACAGTTTTTTCATCCAATGTAAAACCCTGTGAAGGAGGGATAGTGAGAGGGGTGAAAAGTGAGATTGGGGACGGTGAGAGTGGTGGATGAAAAAGATAGAAGGCGGTGAGTGAAAGAAAGGGAGGTTTGTAGGGCATTTTGGGGAAGAAAGTATAGGATCAATGCAAGGCGCAGCACCCTGGACACCAAATTGTGTCTAGTTTCCAGAAATGTCTAGATTTTGTAGATTTCCCATAGGTTGCAACCGAGCCCAAGTCCAATTACCACAGCTGTCCCTATTGGCAGTGTCTCCACATTGTGTTTTGGGCCTTTTGTGTAGCGGGCACTAGACTGACCCACACAAGCGGGGTGCCGTTTTAATCGGGAGATGTGTGGAAACACTGGGTGGTTGGAAATGTGTGTATCTCTGCAGATTCCTGAACTTTCATTCACAGACATGTGAGGCAAATTTGTGCTTTTAGCCAAAGTTTGAGGTTTTCAGGAGCTTCTGGGTAAGAAGATCTTGTGATTTCCACACAAGTCATACCACCTTGGACTTCTCTGGGTGTCTAGTTTTCAGAAAACTCCAGGTTTACTAGGTTTCCCTTTGTATCGGCTGAGCTAGGGCCACAGTTCTGCAGACCCCACATTGCAAAAAAGGGGTTGGTTTTGAGAGGAAAAATTTGATCTGCCCATTTTGCATGTTGAGCTCTTTCCTTACGCGGGTGCAAGGCCCACCCACACAAGTGGGTACCATTTTTATCAGGAGACATGTGGGAACGCAGGGTGGTAGGAAATTTTTGGATCCCCACTGATTCCAGAACTTTCCCTCACAAAAATGTGAGGGAAGTGTGTGTTTTTAGCCAAAGTTAGAGATTTGCAAGGGCGTCTGGGTAACAAAACATCAAGAGAACCACACATGTCTAACCTCCATGGACTCCCCCAGATGTCTGGTTATCAGAAATGTCTGGGTATGGAAAGTTTCCCTGGGTGACCGCTGAGGAAGGGCCCGAAATGATCAGCGACCCACATTGCAAAAAAAAGCATGTGGGAACACTGGGTGGTAGGAAATGTGTGGATGCTCGCAGATTCTGAAACATTCTCTCACTGAAATGTAAGGAAAATGTGTGTTTTTAGCCAAAGTTTGAGATTTGCAAAGGTTTGTGCCTTCCAAATGTAAGGCTGTGTGCAAGAAAGAAGACATTTTACAAAATGCCCTCTGAATAACATGATATTATGGGTAACCACAAATCCAAAGTGTACAAAGAAGCACTGTTCCTGAAGTCAGTATCTGGTGCACGTTTCAGAAATACATAGGTTTCCTTCATACCATGTTTCATTCTTTATATGTTACCATATGAATTGCTGTATAGTAGGTACACAATGAAAAATCATTGTAAGGTGCAGCGCAGTTGTTGGCTCTGGGTATCCTGTATTTTTGCAAAACCTACGAACCCTTTATAGCTCAATGACCAGAAGGTTCTGTCGGATGTAACTGTATATTGCCTTTGTAAATCGGCTATCGGGTCATGAAGTTACAGATGAAGATGTGGGAAATGGCTGTTTTTTTCCTACTCATTGTCATTATTTATATATTTTAATAGCTAGTTTTGTATGGACAGTCCTAAGGGATCTAAACAAATGACACCTTGCTGAATTTAAAATTGTGTCTACTTCTTAGAAATGTATAGCTTTCCTGGATCACCCTAGTTGAAAACACAAAAATTAGGAAAAAAGCACTGCCTCTTAGAAAAATGCAAAACTGGTGGGGAATTTTTTTAATTTTTTTTTATACAGAGTTGCTTGTTCCTGAAAGCTGGGAGGATGGTGGTCCTAACACAACAAACATTTTGTTAATGCCATTTGTATAAAAGCAAATGTTTTCTTGCAGAAACATTTTTTCCCATTCCAACCACAAAAACAAAATGTAGCTATATTTTGGTGATTTTCTTGGTTCCCTTCTTCTGAATCTACAAGCCTAGAGTGCCTTTGGAATCCCTAGGATGTTGGAAAAAAAAGGATGCAAATTCGGCATTGATACTTTTTGTGGAAAAAAGTTATGAATTTTTAAACACGAGCTACCCCTAATATCCAAAACAAGCATTGGCATAGCCAATAGGTCTCGCCTTTGGAACCTTATAAGTGTTTAGACAGAGATTAAATATGGTAGCCTCTCTGAGACATAGGCATCACATATGACTGACTGCCCAAGAGTTCCTGAATTGTCAGGAGCCTGATAAGTGAGTGACTGTAGAGGCCCCACTGGTCTTCCAGGGGCCCTGGCCTTCTCTGGCCCTACTGCAGCCGGAGTGTGGAGGGCGGGTAATGAGCAGTGGCCCCAATAGAAAAGGTCTGGAAGGGGATCGCCCTGCTCCATTTGGCTTCAAATGCTCATAAATAATGCAAAGGGAAAGGACTACAACGGAGAGTGAGTGCTGCTTTAAATACAGTATGTATTATAGATTTGGGGGGTGGAGAAGTGGCACGCATGAACGGGAGCTAGGAATGCTGCCATATAAAATAAAAGTAACATGTGCATACTCCAGGGCGGAGGGTGGTGTTGGGGGAAGGCACAGGGACATTAGGTGAAGTGGAAGCTCTGAAGGCAGTTTAGTAATATGAAGTGTATGGTTTGGAGCAGCTTCTGGAGAGTACTGACTGACACTGAGGCAGTGGACAAGTAATTGTGCAAGGTATGATTAGGAAAGTAAAAAATGTGTCCAGTTCAAAGTTTTAATATTTATTTCACGGTATGCAGTTTGGATTTGAGTCAACTTGAACAGTACTTACCTATTGTCCTGCGCTGTTATCATCGGGTGGATCGTTTGCAGTGATGTTATCATTATGCCTTTTAGTAGTATTAAAATTTGAAACTAAACCTACCTCTTTTTGGTCACAGAGTGTTTGCAATCACATGTATCCAAAATACTGAGCATCATTCCCTTGGTGCACAATGGTGTGTTTCTATTGAAACATCAGATTTTTGTTTTTGTTTAAGCAATTTGTGTAAACGCTTAAACAAAGACCTCACTAATGAAAGAAATCTAAAAGGATCCATCCTTTCGGCTTCCTGGGAAGTAAGAATTGAAATCCTTCTAGAGTCTTCAGGCTTGGCAACATGGGTAACAGTTCAGTCTGTTGCTGCCACTGACACTGAAAGCCATAGCTCCTAGAGTCCTCCAAATCTGAGAGGAGAATTTCTCCCCAGAAATCATCGGGGTATTACCGCGGTATACCAGGGGACTCACATGACCATTGGAGCCCACTCATCAGGAGACCCCAATTATCCTCTTGAAATAACTGCTGCTTTGAAAACAGTGCTTGTGACGCAACTATCGATGTGCATGAATAGTGAATCAAAACTTTTCACCACCAAGAAAGAACAATTTATTCCACCCTGCTCCTTCGCCCAAACCATCACCTGGGGACGTTTGAAGCATCTACACAAAATCGTAACCTTTTAAACACTTAAAAACAGCAGTAAGTAGCTAAGGGACGAATGTGTTTCTCAGGGATGGTGTTGCAACGCGTGTGCATCGTTTTTCATAACTGTTGATCCGTTGAAACCGGGACCAGCAATGGACGGGACCAGCAATGGGTTTATAGAAATTTGTAAATTATACTGCAGCTGAGGGGTGGCACGGCAGGCTTTGCGCACTCATATTTATGGAGTAAATGCCATTGCTGCAGAATCGCGTCATTTCAGTGGCAGTGCGTAGTGCGAAATCAGATTTCCTGTAGGTAACATGTTGTAAACCCGGGAGGAAAGAAAAAAAACTACAATAAAAATAAAAACCAAAAACAATTTCCACTAGTATTTCTATGTGATAGTATTAATCAGGAAGGAGCGATATCACAGCGAATACCTCTGATCGTAATACACAAGAATAGAATCCATGCAGGGAAAACGCAGCTTTTATCCTTTCAGGGTAGATAAAATAAGTAACATGATTGGTAATGGTAGCAAGCGCTACATAAGAAGCTGTCAACCCTCCTGTCTGTGCCCCAATCAACCCCGACATTTGCTATTCACCAGGAATTGGGGTTGGGTTATGTAACTGACTCACTGAGACTGGCCCCCTTGGTTTGCTGGATTAAAACCTGGCTTAATCCTGAGATAACTCTGAATCACCAGATCTTACGGGATTGTGTTGCCCTGGAGAAAGCCAGCAGCATTCCGTGGCTGTCTTATGTTAAGTCTATGTTTCTCAAACTGGGGCGACCTGACATTTATAATGCCCCAGATGGGATCAAAAAGATGATGTAATTTGGGTAAAATCACAATTTTTGAATATATTGATGTTGGAACGGGAGGAACAGGAGATTCAAAACCTTTGGTCAGAGCTCATTATCTAATTATTTCTTCCCCGTTAATTGAGCCCTACCTGAGAATTGTAACCAAGCCGTATCATCGTTGGCTATTGACTAGGTTCCGCTTCAATCTGATTCATTTTTCCCTGGGTAGCCTTCCGGGATGGTGTAAACCAGAGGATATAGGCCCGTGCCAGTGCGATAATTTTTCATCACAGGATACATTGCATTTTATCATGTTTTGTGATTTTTATAATGACATACGGAGGAGGTTTATAGTCCCCCTACTGAGGGGAAAGGGTTTCTTACAGGCAAGACCTGCTTTAATGTATCTTCAACTGTTAGATGACACCTGGAACATTTTTAATATTGCTAGTTTTCTTGTTGCTGCTGTTCGCCTTAGGAAAAGTAGATTTCCTATGACTAATGATGTATGAATTTTTAATTTATCTTATCGTAACTGTTTTATTTGATAACCTTCAAGCTCTGATGAATTATAGATTTTTTGTAGGAATTTTAAAAAAAAATGTATATCGCCCATCTGAATTGAATGATATTATTGTTGTTTTATGTTTTGTGTATTGTACTTTTATGATTTTAATTAATCGAATAAAGTGGATTGACTGACTGACTGTCTCATGGTCATTCGTATGGGATAAGTAGCATCTCATGGTCGAGGGCGGGCAGCGCCCATGGATGGCAGATGGCACCATAGGAGGGCAGGCCCCCCATCACTGAATGCAGGTGGCACCACCACAGGGCAGGTAGCTTCACAGGGGGCACACCTCCCCAGAGACTGGACTGGTGCACCAGCAGCACAGGTCTGTCAGTGCGCACACCACAGACCTCTCGGCAGCGCTGGTGCCTGGCACGTGCCACTTCCGGTGCGGGGTGGCTCCTTCCGCTCTCTGCACAGAGCCCGCTGAGCCATCACAGTTTACACAGCTGAGGGCCTCTGCTTCTCATGCTCGACTGCCCTAAAATAACACACATGTGCAGTCCGGGCTTCCGATGCACAAGCGCCAAGAAACATTTCTTGTAATGGGCAAAAAATATGTCCCCAGTTATGAGGCGCTTCCGGCGCACCCCACGCATAAATGAATTCAGATTCAGGAATAGAACTGGGCCAAATAGGCATTTTGCATAAACGTGCTTTCACTCTCCTTGTCCTTTAGTGAGAATGCAAACCTTAATCAACATCGCTTGCTCCCATACACTTACAGATTTTTTTCGCAAATCTCCCCTTGTCGTTTATTTGATTTCAGTGGAGTTTTGTCAGAATGCCTACCTCATTCTCTTGTAACTGCCGCAGGCTATGAAAAGATGACCTGCGGTACCCTTTGCAAATGATCACCTACTCCAACAAGCAACATTTGAGTTCTCCCTTAGATACTATGTATGTATCTCACGAGTTATGGTAGCAAAAATCCAAAGCCGCTTTATTGCCAATCACTCTTTGAGTAGGAATAATCAGAACTGGCGAACACATTGAAACTTCCCTTTCTTTAGAGTGAAGATCTGTGGGCGGATTGAGATATGACACTCGTTTTCAGTTTGACAGGAAGTTGCTTGTGGTATGCATGGGTGTGGCACATATTCATAGTTGACCATAAATGTTTATGCATATATTGCTAGAAACCGCATTTGTCAGGGCGAAACAAACGTGTTTAATGTCGATGCATTTTATAGGGCTAGAAACACACTGGAGAAATCAACAGCTTGGTTAAACGGGTTTCTGGTCTATTTTAAGATGTTTGGGTGGATGGATGGGCGAGGCTTGTTCTGAAAGGAGGCAGATTGGGCTGTTGATGGGGATAGTACAGCTTGAGTTGCATACCAGAAGCTGGAACTGTGTTTTTTTTTCTTTTCTGAAGGCTGTAGGCTGGGTAACATGTCTTGTTTCCTGATGGCTGCTAGGTTGTATCTTTTTTGGGAAGGATCTCCTGCACGGTCTGTATTGTGTTCTCGAGCTTTCTAAAGGCCAGAAGGTTGGGTGTTACTTGGTAACAGGTGAATCTCGAGTTAGTTGTTGAAGGCGTGTTGCCTGCTTCAGAAGGGTCGGCTTTTAGCATGGGCGAGCTGGGTCCAGGCCAATGGCGACAAACTTCAGAGAGGGCGTAAGGAGCTGTCTGCTTTCATGCAGACAGCAGAGTGCCTAGCGCCTGACTTCAGGAGCTCCAAGCGCTCTTTATAACACTCATTCATCCGGCTTTCTTATCCTCCCTTCACCCTCCGTGCTACCACTCATCAGTGGTGCAACTAGAGCCAAATTACGGTGTGGGGGGGCAGGGGGATGCTAAGAAAAAATTTCGGGGGAGGGGGCTGACTCTTCCAGCAATAGTTAGAGAGGAGATGCAGGGGCTCTAGAGGGGGTGAAAAAACAACAAAGCCTCATTTACAAGCGAATGGTCTTTTAAAGACCTGTGAAGTACTCGGGAGCGGCTGGCTCTGTGTGTGCCCAGGAAGCTGTCTCAACCCGGGCTGCCACACATGACGGGGGGGGGGGGACTGAAGCCCTTTGATCCCAATGGGCTTTGCGCGCCTGCCACACACTATTAACCCCACCCCCTCCAACTAACAACGTGCTCCACCAGCGTGAGGAGTTAGTTAATTTATGAGTGATTCAGATAGGCGCTGGAGGTGCAGACGTGTTTGTGTTCTGAGGCAAGTAACAATTCTGGTGTAGTGTAGACGTTCAGGGGCTGACCCCTGAACACAAAAACAGTGCTCCCTGATGCTCATTGGATTGACAAGCAGCAGCGAGAGCGCCAAATGTCTTTCCACCCTGGCAAAAGCCGAGTCTGGGTTCAGGTGGTACAATAGACTGGTCTTAAATAGTTTTCAGGCAGCTAGCTGGTCGTGTCTTAGTGTTGCTGCTTGGAACGTCTTCTCTAGGAGCCTAAGACATGTCCACTGAAGAGGTTGTGAAAGTGCCCGAGGTTTTATGCTCAATGAAACAGCAGTTCTGTCACCCCACGAGCGGACGCGTGTTTATTTTGTAAGTTACACCGTGTAGTAGAGTTTATAAGGCGCACACTGTGAAACAAGCAGTGGTTTCTAGGCTTGCGTGTTTTGTGCTTTGTTGAACGGCGCTGCGAGATAAGCGCTGTTTCATGCGTGTGGCTTTAGGGGTGCTGCCAGGAGTGCTGGGTCTGTTGCTGGCTACAGTGGAGCGGGGGTCGGGGCACATTTTGCCTGTATCAGCCTGTGTTCTGCTGAGAGGTGCCAGACACATGCACTGGAGTCCACGAGAGCGCAGGAGGCAGGGGAGTGAAAGAAGAGACGCATTTATAAGTTAAAAGGGCATGCGTTGTAAACAAACTTGGAGTCAGCCGTATTTCTGATTTACGAAGCTAAAAATGGAAGTTGATATAATGCGGAAGAGCACAAAACAAACTAGAGGGGCCACACGTGGGGCCACATAAAAGCACTCCCCCAGCCGAAGCCACAATGTAAACATACTTGGAGCCGGCCGTATTTCTGATTTACGCAGCTAAAAATGGAAGTTGATATGATGCGGAACAGCACAAAACAAAGTAGAGGGAAGTATTTTGCAAGTAAATTTGCCACCTTACAAAGTCAACAAAAAGAAATGATAATAAAAAGGCTAGGTTATGCAGGGTGAGAGCGGGGCTCGACTCTGTCATGTGCGAGGTGAAAGATTGGATGTGAGGGGCTCAAAGGGGTTTCGGTGAGCGTTGCTTTGCGTGGAGCGAGTCAGGGGCACCATCTGTTTGAAAGTTAATTGCAAACAGATGGTTTCAAAGCTTCGCTCCCGCAAGGGAATCGTCAAACGTGCACGCGTTGCCATTGAAAGCAATGCAATGCGTGCACGTTTTTGGGCGAAAAACCGAATAGATTTCAAGAGGTCTCCTCCTATGCAGCGCATGCGCGCTGCGTAGGTGAGACCTAAAAAGTGCTAAGCACGGGGAAGATGGGAGAGACTAAGCCCTAGCACTCAATAGGTAAAAGTGCTGCTTTAGGTGCAGGTTCTCAAATCAGCAGTCAATTATCTGTGAGGTAACAGCAGCTTGCAATTTACCTAGTGAGAACACCAGTTGCTTTGATTTCTATAGCAATACACATACCTCTGGAACTTTCACTCGTGGACCCGCATGAAGACAACGTTTTAACCCTTTCTTAAAACAAGGAGCCCTGCAAGTTTTCTGGGTCCATAAGTGATGTGCTGCCCAGCCCAAGGTTTCTTCCTTTGAATTCTGGTACGTGTAGTTTTGTTTATTCCATCATAAAACAGCACTACAAGCCCCAAAATCCAAATAAGAACCTGGAGTAGAAAATTGATAGATTTCAGAGCCTTCTAAATGTAACAATTTACAGTCTTTAAACTATGCAAGGGAATGATTATTAAAACATTCCAAAGTCTTCAATATCGTGAAAGCCACGTATTGTAAAATCGCAACTCTTCAGCATGGATTGATTTGTAAATGTATACAAACACTTTTGGACTCGAGGTACGGGTGCATAAGCCACAGACATTGCTAAAACACAAACATCATGGACACTTTGACCAACTTTCTGAGCGACACAGAGCATTCAGTACGATGCACAGTCCGTCTTCTATGTAGATGATCGTGGGCGCTCCCTTTGCGACTCCGTCGTCTGATGATCTGCAAACTCCTGAAACCTGCGATCAGGAACCCAATTCCGGTACATTTTAGACTTGCGGAAAGAACGCCGACGCTCCTGGCTGCGGTACTGTGCGAGGATTGTCCCTTTTCCATGTCTACCCCGAGAGGATGAGTTGCCAGGATCGGGCTATTGAGGTCGGAAGAAGGCAGAGTGCTGGTGAGTTCCCTATGTAAAGTTAGACGCTGTTTAATTATGTAGCCCCGTTGTTTACAGGACTTCTAGATGTTGCAGGGTACTTTGCATTTATACATTACTAGGAAAGGAATTCAGGATTTCGTTCCCACATGGAGTATTAATAATTCGTGGGAATTGCCTGAGTGGGAGGAAGGAGCAGGTGATGCGATCTGGCAGTCGCTCGAGGAAGACTCCGGTATTTTTGTGTTACAGTGGGTGAAATGTATCCCTTGGCTATGTAAATAGGAAGATAATTTTCGTTGTGCTGCTCTTGAACGTAAAGAAATTGTTTTCGTTTTTGTCAGATCGTTGGTAACAAATCCTCGTGGGCGGATAAGCTATCGAAAACATTTGCTTTTGGTTTAAAAACGTTATTTTCCAGTTTTGACAACAGAGCTCCCAGAACTTATAAAACAGCAGAGGCGATTTATCATGGGAGTTCCCAAACAGCCTGTCCTGGTGCATGCAGGTTGCACTGTGTTTTCACGGAGGGAATAGCGCCTGGAGGGAATAGCGCCTGGAGGCAGCGTCAAGACTTAAAGACTCTCCTAGGCTGCGAGCAGATGATCATCGTGGTTTTCTGCCCCCTGGGGTTGCCAAATCAAAAGTTAAGTGATAAATGAGAGTGAAAGGCGAGATCGGTGATGTTGGGTAGAGTGGTGGATGAAGGAGCGTAGCTTTAAGTGGGCCGGGTCCTGCCGGTTCTCAGCAGAGTCAGTTCTAAAAAGCAGGTGCCGAGACGGGTCCCTATCGGGCTCTCCATTTTTGACCTCATCATCAGAGTGAAAAAACATCTTAACTTTGCGGTAGAACCACCTTTGACGTAACTTCGAAGAGACTCGTCATAGTTCTTTCACGGTCTCATCATTTCAGAATGGAAACATTAGAATACAAGGAAGCCATAGTTGTTGCTTATTTGTCTTATTCAACTAAGAACCACTGACAAAGCCAATAGTACTGGCTTGTTGTAGGTGTAATGTTACTTGCTGTATTATATACCTGGATGGAAACTTGACAGAGCAACAAAATACCAGTCGTGGGGCACACTATGTTAAGCACAGATTTTTAGCTTACGTGTTTTTAAGCCACACCCTTAATTAGCAGCAAACAAGCTGGCACCGGAAGTGACAAAGCACTCTAGAGAAGGCAAGTTTCGTCTCCCTGGTATTCGGCTGAGCTCAAACAAGTTAAAATCAAATGCAGACATAAGGAACGCATTTGGAGATCCGAATACAGTATGGCACATAGGAAAGACTACTGCCTAGCCTTAGAGCACGGGTACTCATAGTACGGCCCGCGGTCCGCCAGCGGCCCGGCAAGCCTTCCTTGGCGGCCCGCAGACCATGCAGACATCGTACCTGTGTTTGCAGCGCGGACTCCGAGAGACTCTGCTCTATGGGGGCCGGGCGATTCCAGGATAGTCAGAGTGGAGATGCAGGGGCGCTAAGAAGAGGTGAAATACAACAAAGCCTCATTAACAAGTAAATGGTCTTTTAAAGACCTGTGAAGTACTCGGGTGCAGCTGTGTGTGTGCCCGGGAAGCTTTCTCAGCCCGGGCTGACACACACGAGGGGGGGAGGCTGAAGCCCTTGAGCCCAATGGGCGTTGCACGCCTGGTGTCCAGTGCTACTTATCATTCGTTCACCAGACGGATGTGACTGAATCTGAACCAACCCACCCCCAGCCTTTTATTGTCACACGACTCACACTTGCCACGCGATAGTGGTCTTTTCCAGGAGAAAACGAGCTGGCTTTTACATTACACAGGGAGCGGGGGGAGTGGGGGGGGGGGCTGTCTCTGGGCTGGTGACGGGGACGTGTAGACACAGTACATGTGCACTGCCCGAGGCACAGAGACAGATAGAGACAGAAACAGACAGAGATAGACAGAGACAGACAGGGACAGACTGACAGATAGAGGCAGAGACAGATAGAGGCATATAGAGACAGAGCTAGATAGAGGCAGAGACAGGGACAGACTGATAGAGGCAGAGACAGATAGAGGTAGAGACAGACAGAGAGAGAGAGACAGAGAGAGCGACAGAGAGAGAGAGATAGAGGCAGAGACAGACAGCGATAGAGACAGAGAGAGAGACAGAGGCAGGGACAGATAGAGGCAGGGACAGATAGAGGCAGAGACAGATAGAGGCAGAGACAGATAGAGGCAGAAACAGACTGAGACAGACAGAGACAGGGACAGACAGAGACAGATAGAGGCAGGGACAGGGGCAGACAGATAGAGGCAGAGACAGATAGAGGCAGAGACAGATAGAGGCAGAAACAGACTGAGACAGACAGAGACAGGGACAGACAGAGACAGATAGAGGCAGGGACAGGGGCAGACAGATAGAGGCAGAGACAGACAGAGACAGGGACAGACAGAGACAGATAGAGGCAGGGACAGGGGCAGACAGATAGAGGCAGAGACAGACCGAGACAGAGAGACGGAGAGGGAGACAGAGGGAGGGAGACAGGGACAGACAGAGACAGGGACAGATAGAGACAGAGACAGAGACAGAGAGACAGAGACAGAGAGACAGAGGGAGACAGAGACAGAGAGACAGAGGGAGGGAGACAGAGGGAGGGAGACAGAGGGAGGGAGACAGAGGGAGGGAGACAGAGGGAGGGAGACAGAGGGAGGGAGACAGAGGGAGGGAGACAGAGGGAGGGAGACAGAGGGAGGGAGACAGAGGGAGGGAGACAGAGGGAGGGAGACAGAGGGAGGGAGACAGAGGGAGGGAGACAGAGGGAGAAAGGGAGACAGAGGGAGAAAGGGAGACAGAGGGAGAAAGGGAGACAGAGGGAGAAAGGGAGACAGAGGGAGAAAGGGAGACAGAGGGAGAAAGGGAGACAGAGGGAGAAAGGGAGACAGAGGGAGAAAGGGAGACAGAGGGAGAAAGGGAGACAGAGCGAGAAAGGGAGACAGAGCGAGAAAGGGAGACAGAGCGAGAAAGGGAGACAGAGCGAGAAAGGGAGACAGAGCGAGAGGGAGACAGAGAGAGAGGGAGACAGAGCGAGAGGGAGACAGAGCGAGAGGGAGACAGAGCGAGAGGGAGACAGAGGGAGGGAGACAGAGGGAGGGAGACAGAGGGAGGGAGA